>MJUU01046016.1:140094-156591 GCA_002080025.1 Modiolus philippinarum | reverse complement strand
AAAAGTTGTAAATAGAATGAATGAACAAATTCAACTCCCAAAATTCATATGTTGATGTTTGTATAAGAAAGTTTTGTCCCATTTCACGCATTTTGGGGCAATTTCAGCATTTCCAGATTTCCTTAAATATGTACATTTTCTAAATTTCTTAACAGGTAATGGTTTAAACTTCAATTGTTTTGTTATGTTTTATATTGCAAGAAAATGTGACACTATATTTGAAAAAGCAAAAATAAATCTGAAGTGCATATTTGTTTCAAAAAATGGCTTTTTTCTACCCCACCCCTATTTTGTGGAAATTTGACACAAACCCACCAATCAGCCGATTAGGGCATAAATCTACAGTGTGTGATTACTCTGAAACTACTTGATAGACATGAATATTTTTTTTACACAATTTAAATATAAACATATATTTTCAATTCAATTCTTTTGTACATAAAATATGAATGAATTTTAAGATATTCACAAACGAGTTTTCAACCAGACCGAAACATGACCAGAATACATCCTCGTATTTAAACAAATCTCTCCTGCCCTGAATATTTCAGCAGGTGACTTACTCAACCACAACTTGGAAACCAACGTGTGTGTTCCTCAAGAGGTTCGTCATGGTCTCCCCAATCATATAAGACTCCTCTGCAATAAAAACATTGTACTCTGTCACCTTGGTTTAGATAAAAGAGTCCCACTTTTGCATGGTCGGCTGGTGTCTGTTTCCGTTGTATAGCCCATACGGCAAAACAACCAAGTCTTATTGATTAATAAGCATATTCATAATATCAAGGTTTAGCTAAACATTGTAGAGCAAAACGCGCGTGTGTAAATAAACTATGTTGATTTGTACAAATGGGAATAAAGGGACAGACAGGAAAATGTCTGTTGTTCGACATGCGCCACGTTATCTGGTCTCCAGAATAAGAACACTGACATTTGTCCTCTTTACCAATATAATAAAAATAATCTTAGGTTAGATCGATGGGTCGAATCACATTTGACGACCAAGTTTTGAATATATCTAAGCGTAAGTTCAAGCTTTCCCTCAAAGATTTTATTCGCACAAACGGGGCTTTTGGGATGTAATCAATTTCGGCCACCAGAGTAAACAACTTGTTAAAGAATGATTCACCTATAAACGTGATGGGGTTTTTATATCAATTGAAAAAAAGATGGACATAATAGATGAACCACAGACCACAGACGCCTAGTGACGATCAAAATTTCAACCGAGTAGATAATGTTAAGCCAGTGATCCTGGTCAACATATATCAAACCAAAGCTGTATTTATGCATCATGTATAATATAACAAAATGTTTCTTTGTCAATATTTACTACAATGAAATCGATTGCATTCGCCACATCTTAACAGTCCTTGCTGATTCGAATGATCTACGTGCAAGGAACAGGGAATGGCGTCATTCAAAACTGTTACAAAATCTATGATAATGTTCACAACATCTCTGAGCTTAACGATTTTTTTTTTGGCGTTCAACAAAAGTCCCATTTTTGTTCTAACAGGTTCGTCAACATTGTTGGGTTGCCAAAAATGTCGTATATCGACTCTTGGATACCTGTCACTTGTTGATAAATACACGGTTCCTTTCAAATGTTTCGTTTCTTCTTCTTGACCAATAGCTTCAGCAGTGAATGCTGCGCAACTTTCCAAACCTTACCATGCAGAATGCGAAAGTATAACTCCCTTCTTCGTAGGATATCATTTTCTAGAAGTGTTTTTCTCAACCAACGACAGTAGAATACCGAAAAAAAACCCAGAACACAGAAAACAATGACGTTAGACAGCTACAAAGCACAGAATAAAAAAAAACACAACATTCAAAAGCAAGTCCCATAAAACTGAGAGTGACATCAGGTGATCCGGAAGGGTAAGCATGTCCTGCTCTGTAAACAGCACCTATCACACTGTAAGTGAGTCAATCTAGTAAATGTCAAAACCTCAAATGTTCTTATATAAATTATTCCCAATTGAAAGGCCTTGCAACAACATATACTCCCTCTCCAAGGTCTAACATAAATTCATTTATATACTTCAGGTCTTCTATGCCGTTTTCGGGTTAGTTTACTTGCTCTTCGATTTGAAGATTTTGTTGTCTATCTTCATCATCTTTGTTTTAACCATACAACATGTAGATTCTTCCATTTGCCTACGTAGCTCCATTTGTAAACCCTCGATTTATATATCCATCCAAGTTTGTTGGATTTCTTCTTTGACTTCTTCTAAAAATTGGATCTTTTCTTCGTTTTGATAACCCATGTCGATTTAGCACGCTTTGTTTTATTTATTATCAACGATTTCTATTTGCTCGTGTGCTAACGTAACTCGATTTCACTATGCGTTTCTTTGACTATAGCTCTTTCATGCTTCGTAGTGTCATTTTTATGTTGTTGTTCCAGTCTGAAAAAATATATCACACATATATCTTTTTGATAAGGTTCTTAGGTTTCTTATGTATGTAGTTTTAAACTTATTCAACATTGATGCTATTTTATTTTTGATATCTACAGATAAAAGTTTTAGATAATTTAAGGAGAACGTACTTCAATGTCACAGAATAAAAGTCTTGGTCGTAAAAAAAACTATTTCGATTTGAAAATGATCTATTTTTAAACGTAACAAGATCGTTAACCGAGCTACAATTGTCCTTGTCATTTAATTTACCTTGTCGATTTACTCAGCTTTTTCACATTTTTCTGTAGATTAATTTACAAATGTTTTGATTTGATCTACATGAAAGAAACATAAGGAAGGAATATTAGTTGTCGAAATGCGCATATGCAGAAACTAAATTAACAGTATCTTCGGTATTTTCGTAATTGATTGCATATATTCTGTACCGTGTTCAGGACTGCTTAGCATTTTTAAATTGCAGTTTATATTGTCGCTATTTGAAACTTTATATCTACATTATCCCGCACAGTAGTGAAAAGTGTATAACAATTGGGTGGATTGAAGGGCATACGACCCCTTAAACCAACTTAAATAGGAATTTTATATGTTAAAATCGAGTTTTTTATCGATAGGTATAAAAAAAAAATGTTCCTGCCTCGCTGCCCTCGGCCATTTTTTTTTACAATTTTGCCTCTACTTAATTCGAATCATGGATCTGCCTCTATCAATGAATAACGTTACGGCAAATTTTAAAAATAAAAAGTTATTTTAAATCTTATCATTACAATTCGGCGAAGTGTTGAAAATGCGAGCCTTTAATGCTCACATTTCCCCCAAGATTGCTCCAGTCACATCTGTAACACGAGGACAATGTAATAAAACTGCAATGTTATGGAAGTAGATTGGCACCATGATATTTTGTTACGATTGAAGAACTCATTTAACCTACTACTAAATGAAGAGGTTATAGTGCTTTTTCCCCAGAATTTCTATAAAAAATTTTAGATTAATAAAATAACTAAATACCGAAGTTACTGCGAATTATGATTCTGCATATGCGCATTTCGACAACTTATGTCTCTTCAGTGCAGATAAAATCTTAACGTTGTAAAGATGAATCTTTTATCATGTTTACCAATGAGAAGGTAAATATACAGTTTATGATTAAACATTTACATTTCAGAAAAAGCTGTCAGTCAAATCTGATGGCAAAAAGGAAATACTGACGAATTACTGTTCGTCAACAAAAATGCAATTCTGCCATGTATCTGACTCTTCATTTTTCAAATGCTCGTTTGAATTGTGTAGTGCATCAAGGTTTATCTACCTGAAAAATTTGTTTAACAGGTCGCGGGGGAGTGAACATCTGATCCTGTACATGTTTGTGCAATCTTTGAGCCTCAATATTTTTTCAGAAATACTGACGAATTACTGTTCGTCAGCAAAAATGCAGTCCTACCATGTATCTGACTCTTCATTTTTCAAATGCTCGTTTGAATTGTGCAGTGCATCAAGGTTTATCTACCTTAAAAAAATTGTTTAAGAGGTCGTGGGGGAGTGAACATCTGATCCTGTACATTTTTGAGCAATCTTTGAGCCTCTCTATTTTTTCAGTTTCTCACTGAAAGCAATTCAGTCATTTTTCGGTCTAGGTCAATTTGCATCATACAGAAAATATTTTTTCGGAATTCCTTTCAAGTCGGGCAAGCTTCTCAATAAAAATCAAATGGCCCATACCTTATTGAATAATATTATTTGTAGCCAGATAGCATTTATTCACTGTCGCCTTAATCAATGACGCGATTCGATGCCAGTACCCTTAGGACGATAGTCTGCCACTCTACCATCTGAGCGAAAGGATTTGGGTATCCTTTAGCACAGATGGAAAAGCCGTAGACTGTTTTTGAGGGATACCAAGATCGATTCTCCGTCAGGGGAACTGGTGAATTTTGTTATGAAATATTAATGCCTTCAATCTACAAAAGTTATTGAAAATGTATTTGTTCATTTCAAGGAATCTGTTGTCCTTTTACGATAGGCTATACGCGCAAACATAAAGTATATGAAAAGTAAACATTCAAACTGTCCCTTTTTTCTTTTTTAAAGAATGCATTATTGAATGCATTGAATTTCACGTTTCTGAAACAATTCACATACCTTGCTACTTGAGACTGCAACCTGCATGACCTGGTCATCAGACTAGGGCATGAATACAATCCAAATTAAGTCAATCATTAGCCTAGTGATACTGTAGTTGTCCTTTCTGTATTTATACGAAGAAAAAGAAGAGCTTACCTCGAAACTGTACACCCCTACAAAAAGAAATAAGCAGGGTCTTTTTAGTCACAAGAAAGGCGCTGTGTTCGAAGAAAATCCTCGAATAACGGTCAGTGTATGACACTTATTTATCTTTAATACTCATTGCATCACAAAGTACTTACACTATACTTTTGCAGCATTTATTTCATATTACCAAGGTGTTTTGTCGTGATATTTCCAACAACTTATGGCATGACGTTTTCTGTACAAAGCAACACAAAGAAAAATGTCACTTCACAACAATAATGACGCCAACTCATATTGTGCAAAATAGTCAATAACACACAATCATTTTGTTTACACTTGAATTGTGTGCAAAAGAAAGTGTTCAATTCATTTCTTATTGTATTTTAGCCACTCAATTTTACTGTTTTGAAATTCTGAATAAAATTCTGTACGAATGTGAATCGCAGGAATCACGGACGTAATCGATTGGGAGGCTACCGACAAATAAGCAAATATAGTCTTAAATTCTACAACTGAATTATTTATTGAAAATGGTTGCTTAAGTGATTGTTTGACTCTAATTTAATCAACTGTGGATAAATTCATCTTCATGTACGGTCAGTGTTTATTTTCTAAAGGTCAACATCGTTCAAAGCATTACACAAATGTGTAACTTGCAGTTATTTATCTACTGATGTAATTTATAACCAGCATGACATGTTACACTAGTCAGAATAGGCCAGTTTATCCACACAATATATTGTTCATGTTATATGAAAAGTTAAAATTTACGTGTCGGAACGAGAGGCACATCAAACCTTATGCCCTTTCAGATTTGCCCAATAAAAAAACAACACGGAATAAATGTCGTTCTTTTCATATTTAGAAAAAAGGACACAAATCACATGTAAGCAAGTTATTTATTCACAGAATCGATACAAACTATACAAGAAATCGACTGAGAATCCCGAACCTCAGTGGCCAGTCTGACAGTAGATATGGATTTACAGAAGGGTGCAGACATAACCTCTCGTCCAAGTTAACTTGGGGAGGAGTCATGAGAACAGTCCTAAGTTAACTTGAAGTTAACTTGAACCAGTCATAGAGCCCTGACTGCTCTAAAACAACGACAGTAGAATACCGAAGGAGCAAGGAAAGCGATGACTACAAAAATCGAAGTCCAAAGACATGGCAAAAACGGTAACAGATAAAAACAAAGACAAAACAAGGACGTGAGACAGCTACAATGCACGGAAATAAAAAGATAACATTAAGAACAAAGGCACTCGATCACAGTTTGAACTCCCATGAAAACCGGGAGTGACATCAGGTGCTCCGGAAGGGTAAGCATGTCCTGCCCCGCTAGCGACACCAGTCGCACTATTAGTGAGGCATATATTGTTTTGAATAAACTGTTTAGTAACGGATTGGTAAATGTCATTTTCTAACCCTGAGACAAAACCAATTAAGTCCCTCGTACATGTTACTTCTCTAACCCTCAAACAGTACCATGGTAAAATTTTGAAAAGCTTTCGTAAATCTCTATAGTATTCAAACAATTACAAGGACACATTAGTAGCACAAACATTACTGACGAAGACAAAACTAAAATTTAACAGTATGATGTACAAGACAACACGAAAAACTAAAGTACTGACAGTGTGAACTCCCATCAAAACCGGGAGTGACATCAGGTGTTCCGGATGGGTAAGCATGTCCTGCTCCGCTAGCGGCACCCGTCACACTATCGGTGAGTCAATCCAGGGTTGAGTCAATTCCGGTTATGTCAAGTCCGTGAAGACGTGAAATCTAGCTGAAAATGTCCGCTTTCATTTGGGACACAGACACGTCATATCTGTCAATGATGTCATGGTGACGGCCATATAATTTCTGAAGGGATGAAAGTAACAAAGGCTGAACAAATCTCTGACTAAACAGCTTTTGGGACAGTGTTTTTGCTCTTACTAAAAAGTCGCTGTATAAACTGCAAGCCCGACAGTAACGAATCAACTGCGAAATGTACACTCCATAGGCGGGAGAGGTAGTTATATTGCTGCTCAGAAAGGGAAAGTTCAAAATTGGGAAATTAAAATCATCACGTTTTTCATACAGCTTAGATTTCAAACGTCCATTTTCGTCAATTTAAATAAAAAGATCTAAATAGGAAGCTAAAGTAGGTGTATCAGTAGTCTCTTTAATTTCAAGCTCATTGGCTCTAACCTGTCATAGAATCCTGACTGCTCTGACCTGTCATAAAGCCCTGACTGCTCTGACCAGTCATTGAGCCCTGACTGCTCTAACCTGTCATAGAATCCTGACTGCTCTGATTAGTCGTATAGCTCTAAAACAATACAAGAACTGTAAATACTCAAAATTTAAAACAGGGATGGATACGTCCCACATTCCCTACCACACGCACACGATTCACAAGACGAACCCACAAATTTTTCACACGTGGAGTGCAATTTTCTTCAATTTTGCCGTAACCATATCAGTTGTTTTTCTTGTGTAGTTCCCTGATGGATTGTGGCATGCGATTGTGATGTTCGGCCATTGTAGGTGTTTCCTGTTATCTTTTCTTCATTAATTGCCATATCATATGGGGACTCAAAAGGAACGGGACGATATCGTGAAGGAACAGAGAGAAATGGAAAAACTCAAGCGGAAGGACATGACGGAAAAATGCCAATTATCTGTCGCCTAACGGGAAATGAGGGAAATCGACTTTCTATTTTTGATATTAACTCCTAATTTAACTTTAAAGTTGTTCGTTTGTTTTTGATATTCGTGTTTTACTTCAGTATTTAATTAGATTTATTATTTGTTGTTAAGAAAGTATTTTTGATATAACCAATGTTATTTTAATCAGTAAATAACATATGGGAGACCTGAAGGTGTTACCTCAATTATAGCGATTTGACAATAGTTGTTGGTGTTTGTTCGTAAATTTTTACTTCAATATTTTCTTTATTTTTCAATGTAGAGATAAAATGTTTCTTTAAAAGATTTATTTTTATCAGAAGAGAGATCCTTCCAAATCCTTCCAAATTTATTGAGGCACTACTTAGGAATGATTGTCCAATTGTCTCATCTGTTATCTGTGAGCTTTCTTATATAGCTAGCTTATTGGCTATACTATAACAGACACACACTCTTGAGATGTATGCTCTTATAATATTACAGTTATGGCGTGTTTGTCCGTGTGAGAATTTCTCATACGTTTACTACTTCATTTATTTTTTCAATTTGGCTGTTCAATATTTTCATTGTTTTTACTAAAATGTTATATTCTGTACACACGACTATTTTTGCCCTTTCAACCAAAGTAACACTGCAAGGTTTGCATACATCTATTTCGATGCGCCCCGTGTTGTCTATCTATATTGTTTTGTCCTTATTTTTGTCTTTCGTCGGGCTACTTAATGACAAATATTTGTAGGCATACATTGCCCGATTTTACTTTTTTTCTCATTGACCGCTCCGGACATGTGTTGCTTCAATGACATATTTCAGTTGCGATCGATGTTGCTCAACATTTTTATTCTCTTCTTGTAACCCTGGTGCTTTCAGCTGGATAACCCTGAGCATCGCCCAAGTTGGCACTCCATGGCGGGTGGGGAGCAAGGGAGTGACCTTGATATAATTTTTGTCAAGAATACCGCTTAAGTGCACGCTAGGGGCCTTCTTGATCTCGCTTGAGGGGGTGACATCAAGATGTAGACAGGAATAAAAGCCCTGTCCTTGATAAACGGGAGTTTTCTATGTATCGTGTGCGTTTTTGTCACATGTACATTCACTCCATATCCTTTCATTTTCCTATTCATTCTTAAACAACCATTGGAATACTTTAATGATAAAGTGCTACTCTTAAGTCTATCTCTTTTCCCAGCCAATATAGAATAGTTCAACAGCCAAAACCCTGTAGATCGATATACTTCTGTAGATCAGTATTATTTTTTGAATAATTGTTGTGTGAACTTTCATTTTAAAGAGTTGTACTCTAAGCAATATGCGAAAAACAGTAGAACACGGGCCAGTTTAGTGGTACCTTAAATATCATGACAACTAAGGACAAACTGAACCTGATGTATTCGGAGATAATACATTTACAAATTGTAATGAATCCGTTAGCAGCTTCTAAATTCATCTTGTATTAAATTTTCTACAGCTCCACTATCCATTACAATCTATTTCAGACTATATTTCTATTTCAACAATTTAGAGAGACAACAAATATGGATATGAACGACAGAAAAAATAAAAGGATTTGAACTTCAAAACAAATCAGACAAACTGATTATTACAGGGTTGGTGATAACTTAGCAAAAAAGAGTAGCAAAATCTTGCGCTGGAAAACTGTATATAGTGAATGGTTGTTCGAAAAATCAGAAACGAAATCTCTCATTTACGTACTACGCTGATAAACCTTGGGCAAAAGAACACGTAAAAAAATCCCGACTTTGAAGTTGGCAAAATAATATGCTTTTGTCAGTGTCAGTGATGCTAATGAAATTGACAATCAGCTTTTGAAGAAGTTGCCATTTACATATGCTCTCAAAGCAAATCATCTGTAGGGTGGGATTGCAATTGTTAAAGGCGAGAAGATTATATGTTTTAAGGATCCATGTGAAAACCAGCGGATAAAAACTAATATTATAATATAAAAAACATTTATGCAAGATGTGGATAGCCATCAATAACGCAAATGTATCAGGTGAACTTTACTACAGGGATATACAACCAAAATGTATGTATGATGGATATCTAGGAAATAATTCACAACTGGTAGACAATTAAGTTATTACATTTCATGGAATACCATACATGATAATACTTCATGAAATCCGTTTTACAAACCATAGCAAAAGTTATTATACTCCAAAGTGGACACTTGAGAACCCAGTTTAGTCCAAATTAACCTTTCAAGAACAAACCTGTGTTTTTAGAAAAGATGTTGCTGTATTCAAGGTTACTGTCTAAGAATTTTAGCATGATGCAAATAGATTTCATGTCAGTTGGTGACAACCTTGTGTTTGCCAAGTATACACCTTATCAATCTATTGTTAAGGTACATATATACTATCTACAGTCGAGATTTTTACGGATATGTAGCTGACCATCCTAATGTAAACATCAACCAAGAAGGGCTTTATTAATTAATAGTTCTAGTGATTCTAATATGAATAATAATATGAAAAATTTCTTCTAGATGAAGAACAAATAATAAAAAAAAATTGTTCCATTGCTTTGTTTACCATGTATTTGTTGAGATTTTGTCTCATTTGCATTTACTTCGTATCTTCGTATCTTTTCATTGTTAATAATACCTTTTGTATTTTTGACTTTTTTTCTTACTGCTAAATATTTGAACCAATTGATCAACAAAATGTTTTTTTTCGGAAAACGTTTCAATTAATGTCATACACTTGCTGTATTTAAGTGTTATTGCAATATTATATATGAAGCTGAATTCATCGAAGGGCTTCTTCAAAATAAAGAAAAAAAAACTGGCCCAGACATTTAATTTCAGCTTCCGTTATATAGATGATATTTTATCACTAAACAATCCTCGCTTTGGTAATTTTCTTCATCTAATTTATCCAAAAGAGCTCGAAATTAAGGATAGTACAGATACTTCCACAACGGCCTCGTTCCTTGACCTTCATCTTGAAATTGACAAAAGAGGTACACTACAAACTAGGCTGTATGACAAACGCGATGACTTCACTTTTCCAATAGTCAACTTCCCCTTTCTTTGTAGCAACATTCCAAAAGCACCAGCATATGGAGTTTACATCTCACATCTCATCCGCTACTCAAGGGCCTGTGGTCGATACAGTGACTATCTTGATAGAGCTCGGCTGCTTACAAATAGGCTACTCAAGCAAGGGTACGTTGCCCATAACTTGAGGTCATCACTACAGAAGTTTTACGGTCGACATCACGATCTTGTGGACCGCTATGAGATATCTGTTTCCCAGATGACAACAGATCTTTCTCTTTGCCACTAAAGTTTGATTTTCCTCTACCGGATTTGACTTTCCGACCGGAGTTGACATGTTCAACACGGCGGGTGTCTTATAAGAAGCAGGAGATGCTTACTCTACCGGTGCACCTGATCTCACCCATGGTTTTTATTGGGTCCGTGTTGTTCATTTTTTTTATGTGCGTGTCTTCATTTTCTTTTCTGTGCCGTGCTCATGTTATGTCTTCTTTTCTTCGTTTTTCTGACGTTGCCATTGTCCTTGGATTGTTCTTTTCAGACTGACGGTTCGGTTCTCACTTACTTTAGTATTATTATCATTATTTTTATGATTTTGACATTTATCTGTTAATTGATAACAGGTGGGTTCACGATAAATGTCATATAACAAAAAACCCATCCAATGTTTTTCATAATGATTCGCCTTGAACGTGGAAGGTTTGTGAAATGCCTTACACTACACGCAAGCAGACCTTCTTGCTGCCTGTTCGACTGCTGTATGTGATATACTTTTTGTCCATGTCTGGTGATCTCTATAGGTCATTTCTTAATATATGATAATAAATACAAAAAGGCTTATCTAATGGTCCCTGTCGTAAGCCCGAAACAGAATGGTCACTCTAAGATGGCGGATATAGAGTTTTTTTTTTAAAATGTAGATGCATACTAAGGGGTCAATATTATCGTTATTTGTGGCTTAACAGTCAAATACATATCACGAGCAGATGAACATATTTTGTCGCTACCGTAATATAGCTGTTGTTATACACGATCTCCTTTTTATATGTTCAATAACCGATGAAAGTTGACTTATTTAGCGAAAATTTGATACGCTGGTAATGAGATATAATTCTACTCATTCCTAATGTTTTGTATAATATTTAGCCGGGCTAGAATTAGAAATCTAATTACTAAACGTTACGACAAAAGGGACGATTTTAATTTCAAAATTATCAATTTAACTCACATGGACAGTAATATTCCATACAGAATGAATGTTTCACAATTAATTCGCTACACGAAAGCTTGCACTATTATACAAATTTTCGTATTAGACATAGTTATCTTCGAGACCGCATTATTGATGAAGGCATAAAAAAATCCCGTCTCATACGATCATTAAAACAGTTCTTGAATAGATATCAGTCCTTTAACTTTCGGTCCGAACTCTGATTAAAAACTTTTTGTACTTAATACTTGGATGATCATTTCCTTCTACTATCTACGACCTTTCAATAGCAATTGATGTTGACTTTGTACCGGTACAACAATGGAAGGGGAGCTTTGACTCGCTATGAAACCTGTTTAACCTACCATTTCTTTTGAAATGTCTGTACAAAGTCAGGACCATTGTGGTCTACAATTTTCTCTCGAATTTTCACCTGCTCTGTCTTTTCGCCTCTCGGACTCGGACTTTCGCTCTTGCCATTTATGTTGTATTACTCCTATTTAAATATTGATTGATACCGAATGTTAACTTTAATACTATCCGGTATATAAACGACGTTTTTAAGGTTTCAGACAACATGGAGAACTGAATAGGTAAACATTAATGCATTATTGAACAAATAAGAAGAAGAGTATGTTTAACAGCAGTTTTCATTGTTCTTTTGCTGTCCGGTACTCATGTGGTGTACTTGTTTCTTGGTGTTCCGATGTTGCTGTTGTCCCTGATTATTCTTTTTAGTCTGATGATTCTGTTCTCACTTATTTATATCTAAGCGACAGAATATCTCCATGTACTGGTGCTATGTTTTTCAGTGTTAACAATATACTTAAGACAATATTGACATAATGGCATACATTTACTTTTTCGAAGTGATTACATGCGCCATCTTCATTTTGTTTCATTGTGTTTACACGACAGTGATGAAACCTACCAATGTTTTTTATTGCATACACTCGAAGAAGGCATAACACAAAAACAAACTTTGATTCCATTATCAAAGTAATTATACAGTTAAGATAATAGTGAAAACTTACAATGGCCGAAAACTACAATCACATGCCACAATCCAGAGGGAATCTCACATTACAGACTAGAGACAAACGTAGAAAACGATAGGAACCCGGGATAGCCGGACTTTTTACCGCACTAGAAACGGCTAGCGGTAGGGTAAAACCGGTTTATGGATAACCAATCCTCCTCTTTCTCTATCCCGTTTCAATATAGTATATTAAACATACGAATAAAACCCAATACAGGTAGACTACTAAATCTATGACCACTGTCTTGAAAGACAAAAGAATATGACTCAACGTTATTTAGAAAGAATGGTCAAATAGTGCTCACCGCTACACTGCCGGCTAGCTCAAGGAACCTAGTTCTGCTGGTAAAACACTGTCGCACTACGGAAGAAAAATCAAAACTTCCCGAATTATTGGGTAAAGAGTCGTTATGTATTTGAGTAGACATCGGCAGTATCAGTGAGAAGCCAGTATATGTGTACAATCTTCAGGTCAGTGGACTCAAAAGCCAGTTTAGCAGATTGACATGGAATATCCCGTCGATATCCATTATTTTGTAAAGAGTGTATGTTATGTCCCGATTTCACTAGATTTTTGTATCAGTTCTTGGCATTTCTTAAATCCGCTTCGCGTCGTGAAATAGTTGTGTCCCGTGGAAGAGTAAAACTTGTTATTGTCGTCATAGGCAGTCAATAAGTATACTATTCCTAAGTAATGCCAAGTAGTTAACTAAAGAAATCAAAACATATAATTACAAGGGTTATTTAAAGTAATTAATGTGAGTAATCCTATTCCAATAAGTTGCTAAATGGGAGTAATATTAGAAGCCAAGTTAGTCATCTAATTTTAAGTAATTGCAATAAGTTATATCAATCTAAAAAGTAAAACGATAGCAATTATGATTAATGTCTGGAAAATAATCCAATCAGTAATTATATAATCATAATAGGTAAAAGTAGCTCAGGACTGGGTATAAAAACTAGAAAGCATTGCAACAAACTTCGTACAGATGGAAGATCAGATGTGCCTACTATTGCATACTAACGCAACAAAAATCTTAAAAATATGTACGTTAAAAAACCATCGCAAGTTTAAAGACTCTTGAGAAGGACTCTTGCTAGATATCTTAATCTAAGCAGAAAATCCTGAAACATCTAAAAATAATCAAATATAAAAATGGCAATTATTAAAGGTATAAAAATATTTTGAGTCTTGCGGTTTAGGTATGTTTGTCCGTTCAGGGAATTCTCATCTTATCTAAAAAGCAATAGAGTAAGAAATCGCAATGACTAATAAAGAATTAAAGTCATCTAAAGCAGTAATCTTCAGTGATCACTGTGAATAAAAAATATAGGAGTTCTATGGAACACTTTTGTCGCCTGCAGTACAGAAGAGCAATTTTTGGCCCAGTGAACCAGTAGCATGTATTATATGCACTTCTATTTAAGGAAAAATACATATTATGCATATTTGTCTAGAATATAAATTACAGTTTTTGGGGCTTGTACTAATTAACTGAATTTAAAAAAAAGAGCTATGTTAGCTTGGCAAACCTCTTAAATCTGTAAAACAGAATTTTAAGTTTAATGTACATAACCAGACCTGATGAACAACATATACTGAAAGTTTGTTTGGAATCTGACAGATAAATGTGAAGGAGTCGAAGATTAACAAACCGAATTAACAAATGGGCTATTTTTGCTCATTGAACCTTAGACATCTGTGAAATCATTTTTTTTTAGAAACTGGCGCAATTACATGAGGTAAACAACATATCTTGCAAGTTTGATTGGAATCTGACTTATAGTTTTGATAGAGTTGCAGATTTACAAACTAGATGGCTCCCTGAACCTCTTAACTCTGTTAAACGAAAATTGTAAGTACATATTTATCAGGTTAGTAACTGCACCACATAAACAACACGTTCTGTAAGTTTGGTTGGAATCTGCCATACACGGAATAAAGCCGTAGTACAGTAAATTTCTATAAAATATTAGGTAATTTTTCATGTCAGAAAAGTCTGTGTATTTGATTGGTGAATACAATAAATATGACCAATATGGCTTTCCATACTAAAAACAAAGCTGTTACGATTTGAAAGTAAAGGCAAAAGTTGAAATTAAGTGACATCTGTTGATTGACTGTCAATAAATTCCCCATTAAAAATATAAAGGTTTGTAAAATCTGATAAACATTATTGTATGATATCCTAATAAAGCGTTTGCAATTGAAAAATTAGTATGAATCTAGTTTGTCTAGAAAACAAAACAAAACAAAAAAAAAAAGGCAATCGCAACACCAGAAACATAAAGACTCTACGAAAGCAGCACACAGAATAGAAGAAAGGAGCCACACCCAGATGTACAACACGAACCCGTATTATTTTGAACAGGTCTAATCCAGCAGTAAAGGGAAATTCGGTATAGGAAACAACAGTCTGAAATTTTAAAATGTTGAAACATATTTAAAGACTAATAATTTCACATTTCGTTCAATGTTCAAGAGAATGTCAATTTATCATATTCAAGTAATTGAAAAATACGTCAAAAGTATGGCGTTCAGCAGACGAGTTTGTAAAGGGTCGGCATTTATGGATTTATGTCCGGTTGTAGTTGGGATTTCGACGTTATGTCAAGATTTGGTCAATATGCTTATCCTGACTGTATATTTAATAAGGCCTAACAATAAACCAACGTATTCGCCTATACTGTTAAGTCTGATGTAGAAAATATGTTATTTCAACGCTTTGATCATGTGTAGTTCTTTTAGTTTGAATTATGAATGACAATGAAAGAATATGGAATAAATACACACCAGACAAAGTCTCTTCAAATACCTGGTAAAACTAAGCAATGAAACAACGCTTTTATTGGTGTTTTTTTCCTGAAAATCACCATGTGGACTTCAACAATGTGCTTGTGGATTCATCTATGTAAGCTTAAGACGACCCCAAACATGGTTTATTGGAATTCATTTTTAGCTCACCTGGCCAAAGGCCATGTGAGCTTTTACCATCACTTGGCGTCCGTCGTCCGTCCGTAAACTTTTACAGTTTAATCTTCTTCTCTGAATTCATTGGGTAAAATGAAATCAAACTTAAAACAAATGTTCCTTGGCATGAGGAGACTAAAGTTTGTGATTTTGGTACAGATCGAAAAATCAACATGGCTGCTGTGGCTAAAAATAAAACATAAGGGTAAATTGCAGTTTTTGGCTAATACCTCGAAAACCATTACAGATATCAAAAATCTTACATGATGGTAAAAATGATCAGCATGAGATGAGATCTACCCACTGTGCTATTTTGAAGAAAATCTGAAAATCCATCTCGGAGTTATAACCCTTTTTCCGTTAAATTTTCAAAATTTTGCATTTTTTATTTTTTATTTCAAAAAGTGTAACAGATAGAGGTCAAGTGTAAAATGCAAAAATGTACAGCATATCAAGATCTACCCAGCTGAAATTTTGAAGAAAATCCATAAACCCTTGTAGGAGTTATTGCCCTTTTTTCACCGAATTTTTAAAATTTTCGTATTTTTCATCTTTTATTTCCAAAACTATAGAAGATGAATGTTAAGTGTAAATTGATGAAATGTTTGCCATGCTGTGGAGACTTCAAAACTGATGTTGAAAATTGTTCCTTGACCGCCATTTTCAAAAGGGCCGCCAAAAAGGCGGGAAAATTCATCATTGTCCGATTTCAATGACATTTGGATTCCAAATTAGTTAAAAAATGTTCGTTGACCGCCATTTTTAAAATGGCCGCCAAAAAAGGCGGGAAAATTCAACATTGTCCGATTTCAATGAAATTTGATTTCCAAGTAGATATTTATGTTGCGACTTCAAAACCGATGTTGAAAATTGTTTGTTGAC
>MJUU01046016.1:123841-135213 GCA_002080025.1 Modiolus philippinarum | reverse complement strand
CATCGGACACAAAAACAGTTCCTACAAATTGCATTTCTTTTCTTCGCCTTGTAAAACATTTAGCAAAAATGTTGCTTTAAATACCAATCAATCACTATTTATACAAGGTTTCATTATTCTATCACATGTACACGTTTTTTGTATTATGGACTTCCAAATGTTCTGGTTTGATTTTCACCGACGAGACACAAGTTGTCGAAATGTGCATATGCAGGAAATCGATAAACAGTAACTTCGGTATTTTGTTATTATGTACATGTAAATACCCCAAGATATCAAGTACATTATATAAATATGCCTTAATGTCATGTAAAATTGGTTTTCAAACAAGATGTAGCTGGAATAATGTTTATCACATATCAAACAAGCAACAAATCACCCCTTTATTATAAGTTCTATCTAAAATTTGTTAGTGACGTCATATCTGAACAATAAGGAAACAAATTGTTCAAACTAATAAATACGAATATAGCTGATTAATTTAATGAGAAATGAAATACTAAAAAATATCCATGAGAAACGCTAAGCAAAAGTACAATTTTTTTTAAGCATGGTGCCAAGAAAGGTTAAATGAGTGATGATCAAGGGGCCGAATATCACACAAAGTCAATGAGAAATGTTCGTTCAGCACTGAATAGGCATATGAAAGATCTTGGACGTCTTGTTGATATTGTTAAAGATAGGGAATTTAAATCTTCAAATGGAATACTGAGTTCAAAAGTGAAATACAGTTTAAAGATGGGGTTATCACGACCGACTAAACACCACCCCACCATTTCAAATGTTGAGCTTGCTAAAATCAATGATTTTCTATCACAAATCAATCCCGTTGCTTTGATATTTCGTGTTTGGTATATCCTGGTCATTCATTTTGTTAGCCGCGGCTGTGAATTTCACCATCAACTCACATTGGCATCTTTAAAATTTCAGAGAGATGAAAAGGACACAAAATACGTAACAATCAGCCACGAGACACAACAAAAAAGGGTGGATTAGATAACCTTTCCGAAGAGGCATCTGACAAGAGACTTTACGCTACCGGGGGAAATAATTATCAAGTACAAACATTGCATTCTTTCTTATTTAAAACTGATTAAAATGCAACTGCGTTGTTCTATGAATTTCACAAGGATGCGCTACGTAACCCTGATGTATGTAATATGGTTCACTGCAGTCCGCGTAAAGCAGAAGAAATTTACTACCTTTATGGCAGATATCTTCAAAAACAGTGGCGTCAGCAGGTTTACAGCTCACTCCCCGAGGGCAACAGCTACTTTTGTATTACCGCAATGAGTGATGCCGGGTTCACCGATCGCAATATCATGTTTATGTCCGACCACAAGAGCGAGGAGTCACTTAAATCTGATTGTCGACATCCAAGTACTACACAAAAACAAATCATCAGCAACGTGCTTGAAAATGTGGCTACTGTTGAAATAAACCTTACCAATCACTACCGCCGCTAATACTGTGTCTCAGGTGTCCGAACCAACTGTCATGCCTTCTCCTTACATTCCCGTAATGCCCGGCGCACTTACAAGTAACCCGAGCTTGAACATTAACAGGGAAAATACTGGTTTTGGTGCATACTCCGTCTTCAAGGACTGCAACTTTCACTTCCACGCGGGAACACCAGCTCAGTTAGATCGCGTGAGATGGTCACATGGTAATCGAAGCGAAAGACTATTTCTTGAATATTAACATCGTTAAATGTGTTAAAATGTTATTCTTATAATTGATTTTTTTAGTTAAGACATTTTCAGTAGTTTAAATCGGTTATTTATTGAAAAGGAGTAAATGGTGGTAGTGATTATTAGCTAGGCTATGGAATAGCCTAGCTATATAGATAGTTCTTGGGGGAAGTGAGGAGTACGCTAGCGCAGTGAGGAGAACGAATGCGCAGAAGACTATTGACCAATAGGAATTTCAGATTCTCGAAAATCAAAATGGCGTCCAGTTTCGTCCTGATAAAACGGGGCGGGGTTTAATTTTTCTGTTTCCTTGTGGAAGTTGAAAAGTATTATAAACATTTACTATAGGTAGTACTGGGAACAGGTTTGTAGAGGATGATGGGATTGGTATTGCAATATCGCTTAGCCAGATTTATAAATATAGATATGATAAAAAGAATAAGAACAGTAATGTATTAATTTAAAACCAGAAGTTAATAAATAAAGATGAGGTATTGTGCAATAATCAATAATATACAATTACTATAAAAGACTTTTCAATTGTGTTAAACAAAGCGTGATTGTAGTTTGTGGAGATACTTAGGCCCGGGTACTGAGGCGATGGAGAACGAAAGGTGGAAAGAGATAGAATTGCGTTTTTTTGCAGAAGAAATTACAAAGAAGTACCGAGAAAGGCTTACTTCAAGTATTGATTTGAGTATACAAATAATAATAAGCCACCACACCTTTGTCAATCAAACACGCAGCTATTCCATAGCCTAGCATATCGTTTTTATTTCATAAAAACCATTATCCGATTTATATCATCAACTTATGTTTATAAAGTCCTCTCGTGTTTTCTAGTTTTATCTCTTACCTATGGTTCAAATTCAGTATATTACTACACTTGTATGTAATATTGAGGCTCTCGATGGAATATTAAAATTATGAAAAACTGAAATTTTTACTTAATCGTTTGAATTGGAATTATAAGGATTGAACGCTATTTTGTAGGAATTTATCAACTTATAAGCTCGGGCCGAGTAACTCACAAACTTTGCATAAACATCCTTGCAAAGTTTGTGAGTCACTCGGTCCGAGTTTATAAGTTGATAAATTCCTACAAAATAGCGTTCAATCCTATAATAGGGAAACGTATAGATAAAGGGGAGGTTTGGGTACCCATAAACCGGTTTAACCCTACCGGTAACTTTTGCTAGTGCCGGTACCAAGTCTGGCTATCCCGAGTTCCTATAGTTATTTACATTGTCTCTAGTCTTTTATGTGTTTTTTCTGGTGCAGATCCCCTGTGAATTTTGGCATGTGATTGTAGTTTTTCTGGTGCAGATCCCCTGTGAATTTTGGCATGTGATTGTAGTTTTTTTGGTGCAGATCCCCTGTGAATTTTGGCATGTGATTGTAGTTTTTCTGGTGCAGATCCCCTGTGAATTTTGGCATGTGATTGTATTTTCGGCCTTTGTTGGTGTAAACTGTTATCTTCACGTTAAAATTAAGAGTTTCCAACAGTCATAGTGCATACACATACTTTGAGCGCTGAAAAACCAAGTTATGTTACCATGGTGCCATATGTTACAAAAATATGTTTCACAATTTATCGGATTTTTAATATTTGTAGTACTTAAATTTATTTATACCTGTCGCCATATCGCAACAGTATTTCAAAAAGTCTTTAGAATATGAGTAAATCTCATACTATTTTTGTTGGATGTTTAATTGTTGTAGGCTTCCTGTCATTTCAGCTATTTAGGTGGACAAGACATGTTCATATAAAAAGGAAAGAAAAGAAAACGGTGGTGAATTTAACACAAAATAGAGCAGAGTAATAATTCTAGCCATGGTGCGAATTCGATCGAAACATCTAGCCAACTAAATCTAGAAGACATATGGCACTGGAAAACAGATTATAATGAATGGTGTACCAAACATCAAAAGAAAAATCCATCTTTTACGTTATATGCTGATACACATTGGGCAATGTATCACGTTCAAAAATATTTTCCGGACTTGAAAGTGGCAAAAGAATATGCTTTTGTCAACAGTGCCGATGAAATTGATAATTTACTCCTGAAGAGGTTACCTACTGTATACGTTTTCAGGGCGAATCATTTATTGGGTGGAATCGCAATTATAAAGGAAAAGAAATCGAATGCGTAAAAGATCCGTGCCAAAACAGGGGACAAAAACTAACCTACAATATTTAATGGATTTATGCAAGATCTGGATTAACATAGATTATTGCAATGGATCAGGTAAACTTTTTTACAGGGATATACAACCGAAATATATATATTCGAAGAATATCTAGGTTATGATTCACAGCTGGTAGACTAGAAATCTATGACATTCCATGGGATACCATACATGATTATACTTCATGAAAACAGGTTTTTAGACCACACCAAACGTTATTATACTCCAAAGTGGAGGTATATAAAAACTGCGACCACACCTATACTTAATCACAATTACTCTACCAAGAAAAAGCCAGCTGTTCTCGGGGAGATGTTGCTGTATTCATGGTTACTTTCTCAGAATTTTAGCATGGTCAGAATAGATTTTATGTCAGTTGGTGAAAGCCTTGTGTTTGCAGAGTATTCTCCTAGTCCCGCTAGTTGTGGAGGTACATATATACCATCTACAGTGCAAAAGTTCTACGGATACGTAGCTAACCATCCTAATAAAAACATCAACCCAGAGGATGTGTTGCACTTCAGAGATTTATATTCCTTGATTCTCATATGTGTAATGATCAGAATATAGTTTAACTAAATGTCTAAAGTACCAGTTTTGCTATCGTCGAAAGACAATAGGCCATATCCTAACTCTTGTATCAGAATCTTGTGCCAGGCTACTGTCCAACACGTCACAGTAAATAAAACGTCACTCATTAAGCATAAGACGTCATAAATTTATGTTTTAAGTACTTGCAATTACATTCTTGGTCACATTGGCGGAAAAGTTGATGACAAACAACGACTTGTCAGTCGGAATACTGGAATTTGGATATGGTCTTTCCAGCTACTATTTACTGTAACAGTTTCTTTTAAACAATACGTCAACACAATTTAGAGACACGGCTTGTAGTATACTTGAACCTTTTAATTAACGAGCTTTATTTCAAATATAACACATTTTTGTCACAGTATCTGTTTCATTTTAGTAGGTGTTTCATTATAATATTAGGTTTAATCACTTTAAATGGAAATAACAAAATTATCGAAGAGAAAATTAAAAGGGCAAAAAAAACAAAGAAGGTGGAAAACCACTGGAATAATTGAAAACCGCAATGGTGCTGACTTTGCACAGTCATTTCAAATGAAAGTGAGAATTAGGTGTTTTTTTTTGGCACACCAAACCGCACCTTGCGGTAGTGTCTAGTATCAACTCAACAGCAGTTGCTTTTGTAAATTCGTAGATAATGAAAAGAAAATTATTATTCTTCAAAGTGCTCTGGAAAAAAAATAATTCTTGAATCACAGTTCAGACAGAAACTTAATAAACTGTGATTCCTGTTGGAGACAAGGTTGGATTCTATGCCGACATGACAGACGCAAATTTTGAAGTGGGCCACCAAACACTTCTTAGTTAACCTGGCCATGCCAGGGTGAGTGTTTGCTATCAGTCGTCCATCGGAAACGTTTTATTCAAAGATCTTCTTCTTTGAACCACTTGACCAATCTGAACAAAGTAAGTGAGAACCGAACCATCAGTCAAAGAACAAACAATTCATGGACAAGGGCAACATCGCAAACACTAAGAAACAAGGACACCACTTGAGTACAGGACAAAAGAGAAAAATGAAGACACACATATAGATGAACAACACGGACCCAATAAAAACCATGGTTTAGATCAGGTGTACCGGTAGAGTAAGCATCTTCTGCTTTTAATAAGACACCCGCTGTGTTGAACATGTCAACTCCGGTAGTAAAGTCTAATCCGATAGAGGAAAAACAAACTTTGATTGTAGAGGGAAAGATCTATTGTTATCTCGGAAACAGAAATCCCGTAACGATCCACAAGATATCTCGGCCGTAAAACCTCTGTGGTGATGACTTTAAGGTTTTGGTAACGTACCCTTGCTTAAGTAGTCTATTTGCAAGCAACTGGGCTCCACCAAGGAAAACATTGTAACGACTACAAGCTCTTGAGGAGCGAATGAGTTGTGAGATATTAACTCCATATGCTGGTGCTTTTGGAATGTTGCCAAAAAGAAAAGGGAAGTTGACTATTGGAAAAGTGAAGTCATCGCGTTTGTCATACAACCTAGTTTGTAATGTATCTCCTTTGTCAATTTCAAAATGAAGGTCAAGGAACGAGGCCGATGTGGAAGTATCTGTAGTATCCCTAATTTCTGTTGCTATGCAACTTCGATATTTTTTTGTATTTCAAGCTCTTTTGGATAAATAAGACGAAGAAACTCACCAAAGCGAGGGTTGTTTAGTGATAAAATATCTATATAACGGAAACTGAAATTAAAGGACTGGGTCAGCTTTTTGTCTTTATTTTGAAGAAGCCCTTCAATGAATTTTGCCTCATAAGAGTGGAGAAACAATAATGCTCAAAAGCGGTACATCACTGTGAATATCATTTGACATGGGAAAATAATTATATAAAAAATTCATCGATTGCTTTACTTCAGATTTTAACAAATTATTTTAGAATTACATGCTTTGGATTATGGAAAATTAGCTGTATCTTTAAGACGGGGACGCATAAGGATAAATGTAAATTTTATCTAAAGAACTGACATCTAATTGCTATAAAATGACTTATGCAAGCATAGTTTGAAAATATCTTAGAGAATATAATAAACCAGACACATAAAAAAAATTAAACGATAGATTTATTGGTAAATTTAAACGGCTTATCAATGACTTGAACCATAAACATTAGCAGCATAGACTAATTCCTTTATACCGGAAGGGTAAGCATGTTCTGTTCCGCTAATGGTAACCATTACACTATCTGTGGGTCAATCCAGGGTGGAGTCAAAAGCAGTATTATCAATTCCGAGAAGGGGTGAAATCGAGCTGAAAATGTCCGTTTTCATTTAGGTCAATAGCACGTTATTTCTTTCAATGATATCATGGAGACAGCCATATAATTTCTGGAGGGATGAATGTAACAAAGGTTGAACAAATCTCTGACTTAGGAGGTACAACGCTGGACCTGCAAACTGTTCAACGAAACCAATTTTCAGTTGTAAATCTCCATCGTGAAAGACGTAAATGAGGGACTTTAAAAATACTGTGATGCTAGCTCTTCATGGGGTTGTGTAAATGAGATGTTGATATTAAAAAATTCTAAAAATCTGCTTGACATCTTAAATCCAGGCCGATTAGCACAAATGTAACTGCATTTACACTTTTGACTTCTCCACACTTTATATTGCAATTCCTTATGAACAACTCAACTCTCAACTAAAAGATATAATTTGTTTATGTTTCTCCAGTAGGAATGGTGAACGAAGATACAGGAACTTTGTTTGCCAAACATATTCTGTGTTTGGTTGTGTTTCCTTGATTCTGTCGTATGTTATGCGGATTTTCCTTACTAGTCTCTCCCTTTGATTGATTCGGACTTTTGTTGTCACTTTTATTTATAGGCAGAGAGCAAGCATACTTAGTGAAATATGACTCAGAATCATAAATCGATAATCTAATCGACAATGTATTTGGAGGACTTGTTTTTCAACAGAGCACCCCCTGACCCATCTTTCAAAATTACGTATGTCATTTTCTCTCCTTTCAAGAGTTAGTAGTCTACCTGTATTGGGTTAAATCCTATGTTTATTATACTTTAGGGAAACGGGACAGATAAAGGGGTGGGGTTTGGGTACCCATAAACCGGTTTTATCATATCGTTTGTTTATATCTAGTGCCGGTACCAAGTCCGCCTGTCTCGAATTTTTATCGTTGTTTACATTTGTCTTTTGTCTTATTTGTGTTTTTCCTGTGAAGTTCCTGGCAGATTGTGGCAAGTTATTATAATTTTCAGTCACTGTAAATGTTTCCTATATGGAATAAAAAAGATAACAGGAAACACCTACAATGGCCGAAAAACATAGCCACATGCAAGAAAGTAAATAGGAACTGCACAAGAAAAAAACCCACAATAAAAATACAAAAGACAAACATAAACAACGATAGGAACTCGGGACAGCCGGACTTGGTACCGGCACTAGCAAAAGCCAGCGGTAGGGTTAAACCGGTTTATGGGTACCCAAACCTCCCCTTTCTCTGTCCCGTTTCCCTATCGTAGAATAAACATACGAATAAAACCCATACAGGTAGACTACTAACTCCATGACCACAATCTAGAAAAGAAAAATGGGGGGACAAAACGTAATTTTGAAAGATGGGTCAAAGAGTGCTCGCCGCTAAACTGCCGGCTAGCTCAAGGAGCCTAGTCCGCTGGTAAAACACTGTCGCACTACGGAAGGAAAATCAAATTCAAAACTCCCAATGGGTTTGGTAAAGAATCGTCATATATTTCAGTAGACATCGGCAGTATATATCCTTTTTATTTCATGCACAAAGTAGCACAGAATATTGATTTACTATTAGCTATAAATTTGGTCTTATTTCAAACGATAGACATGTCAGTGACTAGATGCACCTCATGCTCATTGCTTATCATATAATCAATAAAACAGGTTCTTTCTGCTTAAGTATTACACGGTTATTATTATTCATATGAAGCTACATAATATTTTCCTGTTCTGGAGAAAATACTTTTAGGGTAACTAACACTATTGAGATTATAGTGACAAAATGTACAAATAAATTTCCAAATGAATACCGAAGCAAGAGCCAAAAATCGTATATCCAGAATGCATGGCAATATAAGGATTACATACAGACAGATAACGTAAATGACGAAGACGTAACAAACAGTACATAAACGAAACGCCTCAAAAATAAGGCACAAACAGTGTGAACCTCTTAAAAACAGGAGTGTCATCCGGTGCTCCGGAAGGGTAAGCATGACATAAGTTACTGATAATGAACCACTGTCATTTTTATTTATTTTTTTTAAGTACTAGAGTAAGGATTCATTGATATGCAATTCTTAGGTAATGCAAAGTCAATCTATTGGCTCTCAAACCCTCCCTCGTTTAGTCTAATAGCTGAAAAAGTCCGTCATTGATCCGATTTATTGTAATTACATACAATAAAATATTACTTCCTTTACATTTTTGTTTGTTTTTACAATGCTTAAAGCTGCTTCATCATTCTTTTTTGCAGAAAAAAGAAAAAAAAACTCAATCCCTTATTTGTTTTGATTGAAAATGGCCCGAGAAACAAGTTTTGAGATAAATTCTCGTATGAATACACTATTACTCTTTCACTTTTGTTATTATATAAAATCATTTTTTATATTTATTTCATTACTTCATATGTTTTTAAAATTTCCAAACGTTACTCTGAAAATTTTTTTATAGTGCAACATATCCATATTTCATCATGGCAAAGTTTAACAAGCGTAGTGGACTATGGCAACAGATGACAGCAATTCTGTTATCTGTTAATCTTATATTTGTTGTACATACCGCATTACTGAGAAATAACAATCATTGATTTAGCATTGTTCGACAGTTAGCAAGGAATGCTACTATAGGACCGGTGCTACTGGGTCGTCTTGAACCTACTTTAATGTATGCTCAAAGCTAATTGTTGGTGGCCTCATGTTCTTCAAGATGAAGATCAAGAGTTAAAATGTAATTGCTACAACAAACATAAATAAAAAAATTGCTTGATTTGACTTCAAAAAATATGACAGAGAAATCATAAAAAAGTCTTCCGTTATTACGAAATATCAAAATACTAGCATAAGTGTCAAGCAAAATACTTTTCTGTTCTAATTTAAACAATCGTATGTGGTAACCTGTCAATTTTTTTCTTGCAAGCCTCTGGGTAATTTGGAACATTCAAACACACTTTTGATTCCGATTTTCCGTACTTATGAATCTGCCTGTATCTTGCGAACTCATCATGTTGGACCAGCATGTATGTTAATGATACCAGTGTCATATTGTTGTCATTGATAATTGCCCTAAGATCCATTCTATTCCTGTGCCGAATTGAAAAAGGTAATGGTTTAAATGAAATATTTTACTTAAATACGAATAAGAAATTTTGTTTTACAAAAAGATCTATTGATAAACATGGATTATTGGGAAACAAACCACAGAAAAGGTGAAAAGAAATTAAAACTGATATGCGGGGATCGTTAAAAACATATGGGGCAAAGTATTTGTAGAGACTTTGTCTCATGTGCACATACTCTATATCTTTTCATTACCTATGCGATATATCAATGAAAGATCACTTTTTAATAAATGCTACCATTTTGTAGCGATAGACTTTATTTTTCACCCTCTATGCTCCTTTTTTTTCGAACAATGCAAATCAAACAATTGGCAGATCTACTTCACCGACACCATACTTTATTTATCTGCAGTGGGAAACATAAATTTTCAAAATGACCACTTTTAGAAGCTACATTTGCCGTAACCTTTCTTAGTTATTCATATGAAAGATGACAACAGGACACTCCCATGATTAAGGATCAATCCAATCACAAGCCATACTCCAACATTAGAACTCTACAAGAGGAATATATACAACGGTTTGAAATCGAGTCGGATTTGTTTTAGACACCAACAAAATCCTGTGCTATTTTGGGGGCTTTCATAATTTTCGATATTCCGTTTCTCTACCAGGTAATAAAACTATAAGTAAAAAAAATTTTGTTCAATTACTCTCATTTTCAAATGCCCCTCGGAACAAATTTTTAAAGCAAACAACCAATCAATATGAAACTAAATAAAGAAGATATAAAAAATAATGGCTTCATAAAATATGATCAATACTTGTTAAAATCAATTATTTTTATTGCATTTACATAGGTTATTTAAAAAAACAACGTCAGCACAATACCAGAAGACAGAAAACCAAAGACATCACACCGACACACGAAAAAAGCTAAAGCACTAACAATGTAAACTATCAAAAAAGAGATTGACATCAGGTGCATAACCTTGTCCTGTCCTGCATACAGCACCTGTCACACAGTCAGTGAGGCATTTATGGCATTGAAAGATAGCAGAAATGACAAATGAAGAAATTTCGCATGAGAATTTTAAAGAATTACAGAACATTAAAGGAACAAATATTATGAGGCGAGAACCAACAAATTACATGTTTGCTGGAGAACAGTTGCAATATTCACTTGAAGTTATTTGAATTGACATTTTTGAAATCGAATATAAAAAAATAGGGCTTTACTAAAACTGGTAACCATTCAAAGGTAAATGTCAAAAGCTTTTATATATCTTTCGGTTTTTGGTATTCCAAATGTTTTGATTTGATCTGCACTGATTAACATAAAATTGCCATCTGCGGAAACTAAATTTTTAGTGTCTCCAGTATTTTGTTATATCATTAACATATGTTCAAAGTCTCATATAGTTGACTTGGTCCTTTAGGGTATTCAAAAACTCTACTCGTGCAAAGATATGTCCCTAGCTTATT
Organism: Modiolus philippinarum; assembly: GCA_002080025.1. Taxonomy (NCBI): domain Eukaryota; kingdom Metazoa; phylum Mollusca; class Bivalvia; order Mytilida; family Modiolidae; genus Modiolus; species Modiolus philippinarum. Next base: position 123,983 of record MJUU01046016.1, on the reverse strand, counting down.
TTGACGTTTCATTTAGATCCAATCGGTTATTTGTCTATAACATCACTACTGTAAGAATACCCATTAATGTACCATGAAATATACCCATTAAATTATGTCTATTAATTATGGTTACATTTAATGGTATAATTTTAATGGCTTT
>MJUU01046016.1:105692-118743 GCA_002080025.1 Modiolus philippinarum | reverse complement strand
TACATAAATCATATAAAGTAATGGACATTAATGTATAAGCCATGCACAGTAATGGGCATTAATATATAAATTATGTAAAGTAATTTAGTTTTATATATAAATCATATAATTAATGGGCATTAATTTATGTGTTTTACTAAATAACAACCATCAAATTATAAACAGTTGATATAATGGTCATTAAATTGACTTTTATTTGATTTAATGGTCATTAATTTGATATGTGTGTCTGTTTTAATGACCATTACATTTTTCTACAAGAAATAATGCCCATTATTATGTTAATGTCCATTAATCTAATGAAAAGAGAAAATATTCAGTCAATTTAATGATTAATTAATGGTATTCTTATTATTTCATACCATTAATTTTTATTTTAATGGCATGTTTTAGAAAACCATTAATTAGTTTCTGACAAAAAATAATATGTAGTTTTAATGAATTTATGACATTTCATGGCATATTTATGGTATTTTAGTGGATATTTCACGAAATTTTAATGGTTTCTTCTGCAGTAGTGACAGCTTTCATACATATTTTAGTTTATTGTTTTTGAAATGTTTTGATTTTACTGCAGCGAAAAGACATAAGTTATTGCATTGTCTGCAGTAATTTAAAAGTACTTTGTTACCATAATAACCTGTCTTTGAAAGTTTCGTTTCAACTAATCAATTCTCTCAATGCAAAAGATATTCGTTCTAGTTGAAACGAAATCAAAAAGTTCAATGAATATTTCAACACATTTAAGAAAATTGAAATAATATCTCATTTTTTTTTAAATTAGGGATGGTACCACTCGAATGCTGCTATATATATATATTCTTCAAACATTAATTTTGTATTGCCCTTTTGTAGGTGCTAGTTAAATATGCCTTTTTTGTATATAGTATTCTAAATCTACGTGTAAATAATAAGACTCTTTATTTAATACCTGGTCTTAATATATTTTCCTATCAATTGTCCATGGACTTTATCATGATGTGCATAGAGAAGGAAATATACTTTTTCAGTCCCAAATAATGGAATGGGTCCATTGTATTCTTTGATTGTGATACCAGTAGAAACATCGTTGTTACGAATGTTAACAACCATCCAATCTGTGACTGCATATTCTGAATCCAGAGATCCAGATACCATCATTAAAGTGAAAAGTATGTGTTGTTTCCCTATCAGATAAGTAAAATATGTGATCACCAGAAAATTCAAATATATTTTTTTATAGCAATCAAAAAGTTAAATCCGATGTAAAAAAAATATACTCGTGGAAATATTGTCCTTTGGTTCAAATAGCACACGAACATCCAGTATGTAACAGTAAAATGTAAATCCCTCACCTGATGATACCTCAGTTTTTATAGGGGTTCACACTGCTAGTGCTATAGTTTTGTGGCGTTCTTGTTCTTTTTTTTTATTTGTTTTGTCTTTGTCATACTGTCTCAATTCGTGTTGGCTGTGAATTGCCGTGAGTTTGGATTTAAGATTTTAGAAAAAAAAATACCAACGTTGCATCATGAACAGTAAAATTTTGCTATGCTGTACTCTTTTCTCGTTCTTGCTTCGGTTCTTGCAAATGATCACAGTCTAAACTCTTAACAAATCAAGATTAATGCCATTTGGTGTAAAGGTACGAATATTCTGTTCTATACACGACACCCTTCACATTGTCAGCACCATTCAAGGGTATAGTATGACTAGCAATCATCATGATTACATAGGTATTAAGGACGAAGCAGAGATTATTACATGAGCAGAATTCTTAATTGGTCTCACTCCATGATGTTTCGAATACGAGTAGCAAAACTTTAAACGCACAACAATAGAAAAGATTGTTTTTGATGCAAAAGTGTCTTAAGAGCAAAAATGCAACATTCAAACATTTGAGAAATTTATGTCTTTATCAGTGATTTTCTAGTGCAGTTCACTTGTGAATTGTGGCATTTGATTGCATTTTTTTTCGGCAATTGTAGATGATGTTTACTCTTATCCTTTAATTGTAATGCATGTAAACAGGGATTCGCAAGAAAATGCATATGGGGAAATGATTAAGTGCATTAACGAGCGACGCCATCTGTGTAAATATGCATTTTGCAAATCTCTTTATATGGCGAAACATAAATTAGTTAACATGCCTTGATAATTACCTTTCTTTACAGATTTCCAGGTAACTTCCGGAACACCCGATGATCTAATGTCTGCAGTTTTAACTCTTATATTCATATTTGTTGATAGTGGAAAGGTCTTTCGTCTACAAAAACATAACAATTGAAGTATTTCTGGACGAGTATGTTATATCATCAAACACAACATATATAGATGAAATTACAAAAATGTCTGGGAAACTGTACAACTACATTTTCAAAAAAATGAATCATACATTACATTTTCAACGACCTGATAATCATATAATACATTCACATAGACGCATCTTCAAAAATTATTTCTTTCAAAATACTTTGATATTTTTTAAATATTGATTTAATATTGACTGTTGAATTTAGCAAATCAGATTTTGATTAGGATTATATATCGAGTAAGAAAAGAAATTTCTACCAAAGAGGTGGATTTATTTTCAATTTTTTCATCGGGAGGACTGCCGAGCGTATTATATATATGAAAGTATAACAGTTGAGTGTCTAGAAAAAATAACATAGACGCCTTTACCAAAAATATTTCTTTCAAAATACTTTGATTTTTTAAATATTGACTGTTGAATTTAGCAAATCAGCTTTTAATTAGGGTTACATATCGAGTAAAAAAAGATATTTCTACACATGAAATAGATTAATTTTTAATTTGGAATCTGTTTATTGATATGTTTCTCCTATTTATGCTGATGGCAGCACTATTCAGGATACTTTTCTCTCTCTTTTTTTCTTAATCAAAGAAACGTTGTATGTGCCTGCATCCCTATTATTGCAACATTACTGATAAAAATGTCCAAAATGTTTTCTGTCATGGTAACGCTGATCTGAAACATTTTCGTGGTATCTTTTCTATCCTGGTAATGCTGATCTAGACAAGGTAAATGGTTTCTTTTGTTCCTCGCATCTTTACTGATTGCAATGTTTGTAGTGCTCTCCGTCTTGGTAGCGTTAATGTAAACAACCTGTTTAGTGTCTTGTCTCTCCTTGTGACATTTTTCCTTTTTGTTTGTTCATTCTGTCGTCACATTGCTGCTGATCATACTCCTCGCACTGTGTGTTCTCCCCGGTTCTGTTGCTGATCAATATTGACACAGTATTTTATGTCCTTTTAAAAGACTTTCAGAATTGCAATGTGCACGAACTGTGTACCTCTTTTAGCCGGTCAGTTTCCCCACTCATATGCGGCCGAATTAATCGACGGGCCTCTGAAAATAAAGCTAAAAAATCCTTTCAGTCCTTTAATTTCAGCTTCTATTATACAGATCATATTTGATCACTAAAGAACCATCGCTTTGGTTATTTTCTTCATCTTATCTATCGTAAAGTGCTCGAAATTAAGGATACTACAGATACTTCCACTTCAGCCTCGTTTCTTGAATTACATCCTGAAATTGACAACAGAGGTTCACAACAAACAAGGCTGTATGACAAACGCGAATACTTCACTCTTTTGGATACTAGTAATCAACTTCTTTTTTCTTTGTAGCAGCATTCCAAAAGGGCTAGCATATGGAGTTCACATATGGAGTTCACATCTACCAACTCATTCGCTACTCAAGCGATACAGTGACTACCTTGATAAAGCTCTGTTGCTTCCAAATATGCTATTTAAGCAAGGGAATGTTACACAATTCTTGAAGTCATCACTTACTAAGTTTTACCGTCGACATCATTATCTTGTTTGCCGCTTTGGGATATCTGTTTCCCAGAGTACAACATATCTTTCCCTTTACAGTTAAAGTTTTTTTCCTTTGCCGGATTTGACTCTACTACCGGAGTTGACATGTTCATTACGGCGTATGTCCCAAAAACCGATATTATTGAAATTTGCAATATCTTAATTTGGACTTGTCAAAAAATTTCAAAACTTTGGAATGACTTGAACGAGTGGATTGTGGACAAAACTGAAATCAATTTGCCACTTAATTTACAGATATGTTTGACCTTTTTTATCTTCTTTAATAAGAGTGTGCAAGAATGCTTGTAAGGTACAGGTATGAATATAGAAGCAATAGGATTTTTTAAATTTCTGTACACATAGGAAAGGGGCAGTGACATTCAGTGTACAGTAAACTATCATGTAAGCCAAAGTGTAAATTAATGTTAGCTATTGCAAACGAATGGATGTGACTTTGTGTGTGTGTGTGTGTGTGTGTGTGTGTGTTTATATGTATACAGAATTATTTCTTTATATATTATTGTTATTGATCTTCAAGTCCTCCTATATGCTTTCTAATCCACACCTGTACACAATCTTATAATAAAAGCGTAGTGATTTTTCTTTCAATTCGCTCTTTTTTATGGTTGTTTCTATTTTTTTAACCATATTCTCTGTGAATTTTTAGAAGAAGCCCATTGAAATATTTTTTTCTCTGTCGTTGCAAAAACGTTCCCTGTTTTGAAAAAAAAAAACATGTATAACGTTGTATACGTCATGACTTGGTATATCTACAATATTCATCTCTTAAGTTATCACACTTATTCACCAGCCCAGTAGTCAGTATTCCGGTGCTAACCCTAAAGCCGATTTATTTGGCAACTTGAAATATCTAAATTTTGGTAAATTTTGTTGAAAACTAAAGAGTATCTCTCTCATGCAAAGCTCTGTTTTTTAACAGATTTTGGCTTTACATTTAAAAACATATTGGCTATTTGTTCTTTTTCAGTTTTTAAACATCTTTGAGTTTATGGTTAATTTATCTTCACTGAACCCGGAACCTGAATAGGTTTTCAGGGGCTTTGGCTACAGAGCTGCCGGGCGCGTCCCCAGGTGGTGGATAGGGGAATGCCCTGTCTTTGCGGGGTAGTCAGGTCATAATACGGAAAGCCTGACCGCGAACCATTGTAGCCAAACTGTGTGGAGAAACGCCACGCTCTATGCAGTATAAAGACCCCTTCTATATTTCTCTAAAGAGAGCAGACGCACTGGGTGTCGTATAGAAGGCTAAATTTCCTGCCCCTACCCATTTCTCCCCTTTTCCAGTGGCAATCAAAAGGCGTTGCCCCGATTGTCCCTTCCACCTTTATTTCTTTCTTCTTTTACTTACAATTTGTTTTGAATTGATTAACTTGTTCTCGTCCTGATATAGCTGAAATATTGCTCATTGGACGTTAAACTCTAACTAATCAATCAATCAATCTTCACTGAAGAGACATAAGTGGTCGAAATGCGCATATGCAGAAACTAATCACAGTAATCTCGGAATTTATTTACTTATTCCATACATTCGAAATCTTGTTGCCCTTTGTCTCATAACATAATAAGACATTAGAAATTTCGTGGGCGCTCATTTGTGAAGCAATGAAAAACTAGCTTCTAGGTGTTTCAATTTAATAATTTCTTGTTTTCATTAAAATATTGAAGTAATTGCATAGTTATTTAAAGAACGGATATGGAGATAATGCAAATGAGATAATATATGACTAATCGATTAAATTACAAGAAAACTTCTCATTATAAAAACGTGGGATGTGGACATAAGACTCTTTCCCTGCACCTATATCAGCCTGCAGAGCACTTCCGCAAAAGTCAGATCCGGCTGACAAGGACTTACGGAAAGGTTAACCTGTAGTTATCAAAAAAATTCGCTCAGTGTTTTACAGGCAATATCTCTTTAATCCGTTTCGCAAGAAATACATTTTAATTAAAATATGAATGTATCATTTTTTTTTCAATCTAGTAAACAAATAATCGTCAACAATGAATAAAGACTATTAAGACGTTAAAAAACTACGGAAAGTAGGTTGCTGAAAACTCTAGCAGAGCCCAAATTTTCATAACTTTGCGACGTCATGAAATTGCCCGGAAACTGGAAGGTTAATACAATCTAACACCATTGAAAGTGCAAGACCAAAAAATCTCAGACACCCAAGGGTAAGATTTCAATATTTCTCTGACGAGGCTTGCCGAGTCAGAGAACCATTGAAATCTTACTCGAGGGTGTCGGAGATTTCTAAATCTTGCATTCTCAATTGTGTTTGATTGTTTTTCTCACATTTATAAGCAAAATACCAGTTTCTGTACAAAGAGACTATATTTGGCGTCTGAAATGTCTAAGCAACTTACTATGACGTCGATAACGTCATAATGTATTTCCTCACGTGAAATTCTAATCACACCCGTCTGTTGAGACTATAAAATCTTACACCAGGGTGAGGGTCAGACAAAAAAATGTCAAACACCCAAGGTTAAGATTTCAAGTACTCGGACGAAGCTTGCTGAGTCCGAGGTGCTAGAAATCTTACCCGAGAGTGTCTGAGATTTTTTGTCTGACCCTCTCACTGGTGTTTGATTATTTTTATCCCCCTCAGCATCCCAAAAAAACAAAACAAATCACCGTCGAAACACCATTGTTGACATCAGTGAATTACTTCCCTTTTCCCGACGTCATAAAGCATGGAGCACGCGTCCGAGTTCGGGGTTATTTCGGTGCCAACGATTTGGGCATTTATGATATGTTTTAATTCAAATTTTGTCGTTCTAAGATAGCCAATATACTATTTAATACTTTAATTACATTCTTTTCGATTCAAGTGGAGTAAGCTATGTTTATTGTTGTGATATAAAATACTGGCGGGAATATACGCGTGTAGCTTGTCTTTTATCCCCCTGTGTAAGACAGAAAAATCTTGCACCGTGAAAACAATGGATTTCCTTGTCCGAGGTGGGAGAATAATACAATCTAACACCATTGAAAGTGCAAGATCGAGAAATCTCAGACACCCAATGGTAAGATTTCAATATTTCTCTGACGAGGCTTGTCGAGTCAGAAAAGCATTGAAATCTTACCCGAGGGTGTCTGATATTTCTTAATCTTGCATTTCCAATGGTGTTTGATTGTTTTTCTCACAAAATACAAGTTTCTGTATAACCACACTCTAGTTGGCGTCCGCCATGTCTAAGCAATTTACTATGACGTCGATAAAGTCATAATGTTTTTTGCACGTGACATTCTTATCTCACCCGTGGGTTGAGACAAGAATATTTCAAACGGCTAAAAATAGGTATTGGCTTGTCTCAAATGTGAGAAAATATGAGTCTAACACGGGTTGGTGTGCGAGACAAGGTAAATCTCACACACACACGGGCACGATTAGGTAGTCTCTGACGAGGCTATCTCACACACCCAAGGGCAAGATAAAGGTTTTCTCTGTCAGAGCCTACCTAATCTTGCCCCAGGGTGTGTTGGATTTACCTTGTCTTGCACATATACCCGTGTTTGATTTGTTTTCTCACCCTGCCAACACGAACCGGCAGTTGTTCATTTGACATTGGACATCTTGTTTCGTACTATCAAGCATAACGTTGGATTTCTGTTGACACTAAATAATTAAAAACATATGACATTACACTATATTATTTACTTGGCTTACTCTGGCTTTTCATTTGTGTTTACTTATGTAAAGAAATCGTTGATCTGAAATTTGACCTTCCTGACTTTTGTTTACTTACGGTAGTTACGTCCCCTTTTTATGACGTCATATGATTCGAGCGGGATTTTTCAATGTTGAGTATTACGTTATTTGCAGAATTATCTGGCACATATAATAGTTGTAAAGAGTTAAAGATACAGTTTTATAAGTCGACGTTGTTGGAAAGAAAAAGAAAAAGAAAAAGAAAAAGCAAGAAGAGAAGTGCAATTTGAATGTCAAGCGGAAACATCCAACCGCGGGAAAAAGATCGTGTAGGTGATCTCACCCAGGCGGGTGGGTGAGACGGAAAAAGGGTGAGTGAGACGGAAAAATCTCACACAGGCTTTGGGTACATAGAAAGCACTACAGGTAGGGTGAGAAAAGAATATCTCAAACGGCTAAAAATAGGTACTGGCTTGTCTCAAATGTGAGAAAATGTGAACAATGGAGAGGATTTACAATGAAAAAGCGACGTTATTTCGAGTATCTAAATGTTTCTAATGTGAGCCGAAAAAAACATTTTGCAGGCATTAAATAACTACAAAATATTCCTCAGTTTGTAAAAAAAAAAGAATGAACCTTATTTTCCGCTCAAGCTTTGGAGACATTGGAACAAAACTTAAAAAAAAATTATTAAAAAAAAGGGAAAAAAAATGATGATAAAAATGTTAGCTGAACATCGTAAAATTTATCCTGCTCGCCAGAATATGAAGCTTCTGCTTCATATTCTGGTTCACGAGATTTATACTATTACTACATGTAATCCGAGATTCTGATTATCGCAAAATATGCAACGAATGATCGAACAACCAATAATTCACGAATGCGCGCAGCGCATGAGTGAATTACAGTGTTTTTTCGATCATGAGTTGTATATTTTCGATAATCAGAATTTAGGATTAGTTATTGTTTTTATTATATAGATCAGTTCTCTCATAATTATTGGTTTAATTTGAGATTCTTTTCATGAACTACGTTTTCCATGTTAAAGTTAGTGAGGACACCTGACCCCAAAAATAATTCCGAATTCAAAATGGCAATTTTTTTTAAATATATTACTGTTGAATATATACCCTCTCTTTAGCATAAATATTGGACCACCTTTCCAGGCGTTTTTCTGAGATAAATGGGGCCAAATTCACCTCCCCCTGAATAATGGTCCGAATTCCCATTTACCCCCCTTTCGACCATATAAAAAAACAATTGTACATTGATATTGTAAAAAGAGTGTTCGGATTATAAGTCATTGTTGTTTTAAAGGTATTTCTAAAAATACATCCACCTCTGTCAATTATTTTTGCTAATATTTCCAATTCTGTACACAGTGAGGTTACATTTTTTATCATATTTTGCCCCCTGGAGGGACATAAAAGTGAAATTTAGAAAAACTTCTGAATTCAAAATTTCATTTTTGTACTGAAATATTTATACGATAACTTCAAAATATAAAAAAAGAGAACTACAAGCATTCAAAGTTGACAACATTGCCCTCCTCCCCTCAAAAACTTTTGCCGTCACTAGAACAAAAACAGGAAGTGATGTCACTGGCTGTGCTTGTAGCACAAATGCCAAACTAAAATAGTCATATGACAGTTTACGGTCTTTACTTGACTAGAACATGAAGTTGTAGGTTACACATGTCAAACCGGTAGTGGATACTTTCTTATCTACTGTTAATCATAAATGCAAAAATTTCATCCACAAATTCAAATTTTCTGATATATTGTATGATAGTTCGAAACGTGACCCCACAGGAGTCATATAGAGAGATAAAGGAGCGCGAATGCGGGACCGGACTAGTTTGTATTTCCAATTGGCCACTGTTTTGACCGGAATGACCTATTATGCTGTATAAAGATATATTTTGGATAGTGTTGACTAAATGAATGAGTTGATATTTCTCATATTTTCTTGTTCCAAACATTTAGGGATTGATCTTTAAAAAATGGAAATCAGCAGTGGCTTGTTCTGGCAGTATTTCTATCACGTCTGTGAATGGGGAGATTGCTATTGTTGTTCTAGGGTGAATTCTCTCTTCCCACAATTTTCAAGTTTTATTTTATCATTTTTTCCACTTTTCTTATCCCTTTGTGTACATATTTACTTTTTTCACAACTATATCTCTATCTTATCTAATTTTTATCAAAGTTATTTTTTTTCTTTGGCACTTTTACTGTGTTGATTTATTATTATTTTCCTTTTTCTCACCTTATATTAAGTTTATTTCCATTTTTCATCATATACGAAGGAATTTAGATTTTTCCCGCCATTTTGCTGTTTCCATGGCAACGGTCACCATTTTGAAATTTTAAAGACCAAAACTCGTATCTACACATGCTAAGTAACCTTCCTGTCAAATTTCAGTCAATTTGGAGGAATTTGAAAATTTCCCGCCATTTTCTGTTCCCATAGCAACGGTCGCCATTTTGATGTTTTTAAAACCAAAGTTCGTTTTTACACATGCTCAGTAACATTCCTGTCAAATTTCATTCCATTCTGAACATTTTTAATTTTTCCCCGCCATTTCTAGCAAAGGCACTGACCAAAACGCTGCTTAGTCAGGGATTTGTTCAGCCTTTGTTACTTTCATCCCTTCAGAAATTCTGTGGCCGTCGCCATGACATCATTGGCAGATGTGGCGTGTCTGTGTCCCAGATGGGAACGGACATTTTCGGCTAGATTTCGCGTCTTCACGGATTTGACATGATCGAATTTGGCTCAACCCTGGATTGACTCACTGATGGTGTGACGGGTGCCGCTAGCGGAGCAGGACAAGCTTACCCATCCGGAGCACCTGATGTCACTCTCGGTTTTTATGGGAGTTCACACTGTCAGTGCTTTAGTTTTTCGTGTTGTCTTGTATATCATACTGTAACATTTTAGTTTTGTCTTCGTGAGTGATGTTTGTGCTACCGATTTGTCCTTGTGATTGTTTTCATTCTATAGATTTACAAAAAGCTTTTCAAAATTTCACCATGATACTGTTTGAGGGTTAGAGAAGTAACATGTATCATGGATTTCATTGGTATTTGTCTAAGGGTTACAAAATGACATTAACCAATCCGCTACGAAACAGACCTTTTCCAAACACTTTATGCTTTACTGATAGTGTGACTGGTGTCGCTAGCGGGGCAGGACATGCTTGCCCTTCCGGAGCGCCTGATGTCACACCCGGTTTTCATGGGAGTTCACACCGTGAGTGCCTTGGTTCTTGGTGTTGTCTTTTTGTTTCCGTGCATAGTAGCTGTCTCGCGTCCTTGTTTTGTCTTTGTTTTTATCTGTTACCGTTTTTGCCATGTCTTTGGACTTCGATTTTTGTAGTCATCGCTTCCCTTGTTCCTTCGGTATTCTACTGCCGTTGTTTCTATGGTTCAATCACGTAATAGCTGTCCTCACTAACCTTAATCCGCCGAGACGTTTACTTAACAACGACGTTGACAACGTCTATTGTGACGTCACTTCCTAGAGTGATATTATGGAAAATAATTTCACAGTTAATTATAACTTTTCTTTCACTGAGAAATTTCAATCTTTCACCGTCCTCTATATAATAAAATATTTTAATGATGGGGTTAATAACAAAAATATTTATAATTGTATCAGGATGCTGATACACAAGTCTCCCAAACGAACTCCTAAATTAGACCTCCGAACAAGAAACTCCCTTCAACTTCATTCATTTCATAGCACTCTGATCTTTACCGCTTTTTTCCCAATTGTCATGACAATTTTCCGCATTTTGCAATTTTTGAGACTAGAAACCAACTCTCAATATGCAACAAAACCTTTCCATGAAGTTTTGTTCAATTCTGATCACTTTTAATTTTCCTGCCTTTTTGCCTTTCCATGGCAACAGTCGTCATTTTGAAATTTTTTAGACTGAAAACAAATTCCCTGTATGCTATACAACTATTGTGTAAGTTTTCATGCAATTCTGAGCAATTATGATTTTCCCGCCTTTTTGTCGTTTCCGTGGAAACGGTTGTTATTTGATTTTTTTTAAGCTAAAAATAAATTCCCTGTATGCTATACAACCTTTCTGTAAGTTTTCATGCAGTTCTGTGAACTTTTAATTTTCCCGCCTTTTTACCATTTCCATGGCAACGGTGCCATTTAGAAAATCCATGGACCTTCTTGCACAACTAGACATTGGTATCTACGCTCATACTAAGTTTCATTCAGATCTGATGTGTGGTCTCCAAGATCTGCCCCGGACAAATTATCCCAAAATTTTGTCGATTTTCCCGCCTTTTTTGCCATTTCCATGGCAACGGTGCCATTTTGGAAGTTCCCAGACCTTCCTGCACAACTAGACATTGGTATCCATATTCCTGCTAAGTTTCATCAAAATTAGATGAGAGATCTGCCCCGGACAAATTTTTGTCCGGAAAGAAAAAGAAGAATAATAAAAATAATAATAACTAGTATTAATTGTGTTTGGATGCAAACACAAGAAGTCTCCCAAACGAACCCCCATATCAGAATTCAAAGGCTTTAGATGAGATCCAAATATTCTAAGGAAGCTTCCTGTCAAATTTTATTCAATTCAGAGCACTTTGATTTTCCAGCCTTTTTTTTCCATTTCCATGGCAACGGGAACCAATTTGAAGTCTTGAAGACCAGAATCCAATTCTACAGATGTAAGGCAACCTTCCTGTAAAATTTCATCCAATTCTAAGCACTTTGATTTTCCCGCCTTTTTTACCATTTCCATGGCACCGGTAGCTATTTTGAAGTCTTGGAGACCAGAAGTCAGTTCTACACATGTTGGGCAACCTTCCTGTAAAATTTCATCCAATTCTGAGCACTTTGATTTTCCCGCCCTTTTTACCATTTCTATGGCACTGGTAGCAAATTTGAAGTCTTGGAGACCATAAGTTAGTTCTACACATGTAAGGCAACCTTCCTGTAAATTTTCATCCCAGTCTGAGCACTTTGATTTTCCCGCCTTTTTTACAATTTCCATGGCACCAGTCGCTATTTTGAAGTCTTGGACACCAGAAGTCAATTCTACACATGTTGGGCAACCTTCCTGTAAAATTTCATCCAATTCTGAGCACTTTGATTTTCCCGCCTTTTTTGGCCGCTTTCATGGGAATGGCGGCCATTTTGAAAATTCCAAGACTCGAGTGCACATCTTGGGATGGGGTTCCATAATCCTGTGAAGTTTCATCAAGATTGGATCACTGCTGTCCAAGAAATTTGGCGGACAAAGTCGCGGCGGAAAACAGAAGAATAATAATAAAAACTAGTATTAATTGTGTTTGGATGCAAACACAAGAAGTCTCCCAGACGAACTCCTATATCAGAATTCAAGGGCTTTAGATGAGATCCACATATTTAAAACAACCTTCCTGTCAAAGTTCATCCAAATCTGAGAACTTTGGATTTTCCCGCCTTTTAACCGTTTCCATGGCAACGGTCACCAATTTGAAGTCTTGGAGACCAGAACCCAATTCTATACATGTATGGTAACCTTCCCGTAAAATTTCATC
>MJUU01046016.1:73231-101368 GCA_002080025.1 Modiolus philippinarum | reverse complement strand
CCCCCAAATGTACCCTTAATGGACCCCAATCTAAAAATTTTTTAGATTATGCACAACTAGATACATGGGGCTAACATGATACAAATTTTCAAAGCTCTAGGTTAAAGGTCTCTGAGATCTACTCCGGACAAGTTCATCTGGACGAGAAGAAAGAAAGAAGAATAATAATAAGAAACGCAACAAAAACAATAAGTCTCCCAAACTTCGTTTGGGAGAATTAATAATAAAAATAAGAAACACAGCAAAAACAATAAGTCTCCCCAAACTTCGTTTGGGAGCCTTAATAATAAAAATAAGAAACACAGCAAAAACAATAAGTCTCCCCAAACTTCGTTTGGGAGACTTAATAAGAAACACAGCAAAAACAATAAGTCTCCCCAAACTTCTTTTGGGAGACTTAATAATAATAATAAGAAACAGAGTAAAAACAATAAGTCTCCACAAACTTCGTTTGGGAGACTTAATTACCGAACGGAGTGGTCAAGAGCCGAAGTCCATGAGACAAAGACAAATCAGGTGGAAACCAACGGGAAAAAATGTTGAACGATATACAAATGTCAAAATCCCGATATCATATACTTTTCAACAGGTGACCAGAATAACATTCGGAAATAAAACATATATATATATATTTATATACACAATTTGAAAGTGTGATAGATGTTTGTTGTTTGATATACTTGTAGTTTAGTACTTGTGTTTAATGTGTGTGCATGACTAAATGTGTAACAATTAACGGTATAATTGGAAGTTACAAATAACAACTGCAGTAGAATACCGAAGGAACAAGGGAAGCGATGACCACAGAAATCGAAGTCCAAAGACATGGAAAAAACGGCAACAGAGAAAAACAAAGACTTTTAACAAGGACGTGAGACAGCTAAAGTGCACGGGAATAAAAAGACGACATTGAAAACTAAGGCACTCATAGTATGAACTCCCGTGAATAAGGATGCTCCTTCTGAATTTAAGTGCAATAAGCCAATCTTTGACAAATGTTTACCTATTGAACAATTTCATTATGATAAAAAAAACTTACGTATAAGTGTAAATGTGACAGCATGAGACAAATGTGATACTTGAAGGGGAGTACTTAATATTCATGTTATACTGGCATGTCTCTGGTGTACATGGTATAATCCTTGGATGGACAGTCGGTGTCGTCGTATCTGGTTCTGTAGGCCTTTGTTGAAAGTCGTTGTAATCTATAATTATAAACAATAACATTTTTATATTATTTGAAAAAAAGTTTATTCTGAGCATATGAAATACAAAAAAAAACGTTAAAGAGAGATAAGAGATGTTCAGTAAAAGGATTGCCCTATCTGTTTGAAAGAATTGGCAATGAAGGGATACGGCGTACATGCAAATGAGACAAAGTCGAAACAAACACATAGCAAAACAAAGACATGGAACAACGCTTTTATTGTTGATCTTCATCAGGAGGTCACAATGGGGCCTTGCTCATATCTGATAGTAGGTTCGAGACGGTGGTCCATAGCACCGGTTTGAACGGAATTCATTGCTAGGTGTCGCGCAATGCCACATCCAGGTCAGTTTACCCATAGATGTGGGATCGTCAAAAATATAGCATTAACAGGCAAAGTGCTCTTATGATCGCTGTCATCCCTTGAAGGACAAAAAGTGTAACAGAAGACAATCACAATACCAAAACAACCACAGGGTACTCATCGAGTCAAAAGTAAGAAAACTTGCCATAATAAAAATTATGAGATGTGGACACAATAAACAGATGGTCAGAACAAAATTTGAAATTACAAAAAATAAAAATGCCAAAATTAGAAAGTATTATAGTGAAACCATATGAGAAATTCTCTAAAGAACAAGTACAATATAACTGAAATTTATATAGAGCATTCCTATCTCGCACAGGGAATCGTATTACGGACTCCACAAGCAGGAGAGACAAATGTTATCATATTTCAAAATATATTTGATGATTGTTACTTTGTTCATGATATATGCAATGATTTTGTAACTTGAAGGGTGTCCAAATTATCCCCAGCAATGCAGTCTACATTTCATATTTCTTTTGCTACCATCATGCATGTTATGTGTACGTCGATGTCGAAAACAGAGCGAATTTAATATTTCAAAAGCTACTTAGCCAGGGCTCCGTTCCTTCACTGCTAATATTATCACACAAAATATTATATGGTCATTCTCCTTTTGAAGGATCGTTCAAATGTGTCTATATCACAAATGAAGGTATACATCTTTCAATAGATCTCGATTTATTACTGGATAAACACATTCCGAATTTAGCATCGGACTTTTCACTTACAATCTAACGAGTGTCAGTAGTAGAGAATGTTACGCTTAGCCTTCCGGGGCACACTTTTGTTTTTAGAGGTTTACACTGTAAGTGCTTCCTTATTTATGATTGTTTCAGATTTGCCATTTACTAATCTGAAAGAAGGTGATCCTTATATAGCCATCAGTGCCTTAAGTTTGAAAATATTTAAAATTCATAGGGTTTTTTGAAAAAATTGGGTTCCGGGCCCCCTTTTGAAAAAAAAAGATTATGGGTCGGGCCCCCTCTTATCAGAAAGTCTGGATCCGCCATTGGCCATGTATTCTGGATTTATGATTTTGGGCTGTTTCTTCGGTATTAGGAAGCGATCATTTGATCTTACTGGGAACTAGGAAAGAGTTAAAAATTCGGGATCAGAAATTTAGTGAAAAAATTATCAGGACAGAAAAAGCTGACGAAATGTAACCAAGATGACATATATGAAACAAAATGTATACCTTGAACCGAAAATAAAAACGACAGGATTGCTTTCAGAGGAGAAAAAAGAAATGTTAGGCTAAAAAATTGCATTAAAATATATCCAGGATCTGATGTTCCTTCTTTGACCCCCGAATAAAAATCAAATGGTTGCTCTTTTTATTTGGAAATTTGTCTTGTAGAAAGTATAATTTTGTTTACTAAATGAATTTCCAATCCTAACATGCATGGCAGTACCGAATAAGCTGTATAATGTGCATTCCATGTTCTGAGGACGGGGTATATAACTATTTAAAAATGGAATGTTCACAAACTGAGAGCCACAATCATCATCATCATTACATGTGGATATTAAGTATACCTAGTTATCAATATAGATAAAAGTCCAGGCAATCGGTTGATGTTTGTGTATATGTAACACCTACAATGGCTGATAATTATAATTACACGCCACAATCTGCTAGGGTACTACACAGGAAAAACACAAATTAGACAAAATAGAAACGTAAACAACGATAGGAACTCGGGGACAGCCGGACTTGGTACCGACACTAGCAAAAGCCAGCGGTAGGGTTAAACTGATTAAGCCTTAGACGTAGAATACTTAAATATACATCTGGTATATATTTGTCGTCTCCCTTTTTGTACTCCAATTCGTTATTGCATACATTGCGTGCGAGCCCCCGAGAACCATACAAACAAATAAAGAAAAACAAAAACAAACCAAGACAATTTAAAAACAAAACAAAATACAAAACAAAACAAAAAGAAGAAAAATTCCATAAAGAATAAAAGCAAAGAACAAAAACTCACCATGAAAGTTTTCGCATTCAAGGCTTTCAGGCCAGTGCAAACCATATTTATTAATAATTCCCTCACATCCAGTCCTTGCATTTTCACAAAGCTGTCGGCTTGGTTTTATAATTCGTCCATTTTCAGGATCACACATTGGTATATAAACAGAACATACGAATCTCTGTAAGTACTCACTACATCGGATCTTGACAAAGAAAAACCAATAGCTGACTTCAAAGCCAGCTTGATCTTGGCTTGTGTGATAAAAATGATTGGGTTCCTTAAATGTAGTATTATATCCTAAATCTTGACATAAAGGGACCCTTATCTCTTTACAACTTTCTATAGCAGCAATCGTAATTATAAAATAAGACAGTAGAATTAAAAGCCTCATTGTCAACAAGACGTCAGATCAGTACTATACGACTGAGTTGTATACGGGAATACCTAAATGAGTCATTAATAAAGTGCCGTTATCACATGTATACATTACCAATGGGTAATTTGCGAACATTACATTGCATCTGTTTATTTGTTAAGAAAAATGGTTAAAATCCTATATGAATAATGCACTTTTTGCATGACTAACTAAACAACATTTACTTTAGCTTCTGTAAGTGGACAACTTTTTGTTTCTTCAGTGAGATAATTCATAATTTTTATAGAGAGTATATACTGTACGTTTAGTCTATACAAATCTGTTATCAGTAATAAAATTTTTGTGTATTTGCTTTCCCCGGACGACAATAAGTCTAGAATACTAATCCTTTTAAGAATTATTATTAATTAAGGTGATACGGGGGTCTAAAAACTGTCAGATAGAATTTTCTTATATATTCATGACTTAAACATTGTTATTAGAGCATACAAAGAATAAAATAAAAATTGGGGTCACCGGCCATATAAGCTTGAAACAGGTCATGTGAAAATCAGCTAATTGGTTGAAATAATAGGGGAAATTAGCGAATTTTAACAAAATTTTAATTTATTTTAGTTACATCAGATAGATTTTTTTTTAAATTGGTAAATAATTAGCTAATATACTTGCCTTTAATTTGCATCAAAAAAATTTGGGGGTCACCGAACGTATTTTTGAATAAATGGCGAAAAACTGATTTTTTTCCTTTAATTTATATACAAATTATCTCCCTTTATTAGAACAGGAGTTTGCTGAAAAAGGTCAATATTCTGCATGGTTACCCAATAAAAGTGGCATATTTGATCAAATTTTTCTATCATAAGACAGCAAAAATCATTTTGTCAACATTCCCATAGTGAATTCCATTATTTGTCAGATGTGCAAGAATGATGCGCAGTTTTAGACTCTCGTACTACCTTAAGTGTATTTGACTGAATATGTTTAAAACTGCCATTTCAATACGAATGACAAAAGTATGCCAATATGTCCTAAACTAGGCCAATATGAATGAGTCCAATGTGTGATTTATCACAACACCTCTTAACTTATCGCCACTTGTAATAAAAACATTAAAATAAGTAAGTGGTGCGTAAATTGTCGTCTGCTGACGTGCTTTGACAGGACGCAAAGTCTTTTAATAAAAAGGTAAAGAAATTCTGGATAGCAATTAATATGATTCGTGGAACTGAAGTTAATTAATAAAGGTATCTTTGTGTAATGTTTTTCATATTGGCATAGTTATAGGTCATTGGTAAGTCACATTTGCATTTGGCTTGCACCTCAGGCTAATATGGGTTACCTCGGATCTATTACTATGCCAATATGAAAAACATTACGCAATAATACTATAATACTATAATATGAATTATTATACTTCCTGTAAGAAAGTTCTTTTATAGTAAAATTGTTTTATTTTCGCATAGTTTTCAAAAGAAATAGCGTTGACTGCACTACTGCAATAGTAAGCACTACTGTTGTGAAGACTATTGATTTCTACGTCAATCATCATCATTCCTCACGTGCGGAGGGCGGAGTTTTGATCTGACCGACAAGTAGGTGGTACTTATCTGCGTGATCACTTGTGGAATTGATGTAAACAAGTAAATATCATTTGAAGGAGTGTCGTCTGCTACAACGCTAAGATTTTTTTTTTTTTGCTATTGTTTTATTTTGCAGTATTTTTGTTGACTTTTCATATTGTGAAACATTTTAAAAAGAATAGAACTATTTGTCAATGTAACTTTTTAAAATAGTCAACAGGCAGTATAATAATAATATTAATGTTGTGCTCTAAATTGACTATGGAAAATAGTAGCCAAGGTGATGGGCAATAGTGCACTCCCCTTCGGATCTTGCACTATTGTCCATCACCCTGGTTACTATTTTCGCATAGTCAATGTAAAACATAAACATTATTATATAACTAATGTACCCAGGTAAAAATAGCAGAAACAATTCTATGATGAATTTAAAGAATAGATAAAAGGAAAAACCTACAATGGCTGAAAGTTATAACTACATGCCACAATCAGCTAAGGAACTACACAGAAAAATACCAATAAGACAAAAGACAAACGAAAACAACGATAGGAAGTCGGTTTCTTAAACAGGTTTTTACTTTATCCTAAATGCGTCAATCAATATAAATTTGTTTAAATAAAAAATCAATATTTTTAGAATTCATAGTAAATATAAGAAAAAAAAAATAATGGGTTAGTTGATCTAAAATATTCATTGTTGATATGCTATTCAAAATATTTTGTCATTGGTTTTAAATTGTAACACCATTAAAGAGATTGAGATTGAAACTGAAAGACACCCATTATTGTGCAAATTTTATAACATAACAATATTTTACTTTATTCTGACCATCATGTCGCCTCCATATATATACATATATATATTTTCCAAATAAAGACTCAACACAACTGGAATTTCATCATCTTATTTCACAAGATCTTTCATGTTTTACAACAATCTTCAGGTGAATGTCGTCGTTTAGTAGCGACGGTAACTAAGCGACGTTATTATAACGTCACATTATTGTTAAAAGGGAGAAAAATAAATATTTAAAAATATATATAAAAAAATAGATATAAAATAGGCAATGGTTGTTTATAAAAACTACACTATTGTCTGTTTAATACAGGATTAAATTTCGAAATAAATGTTTTTTCCTTTATTTCCCGCAGAATGTCACTAGAACACTGCATCTTATAAAACGGGAAAACAAAAAAACGGCCACCGCCGCATATCTCTAAATGTTCACTTAAAGGTATCTGCCGTACAGTTGGATCTCTGATTTGCTGGCGGTGAACTCTCATGCGTTCACATAAAGAATTTCTTGTTTGCCCTATGTATATCTCTTCACAACCCGGGCATTTGATGCAATATATCAAGTTAGTACTTTTGCAATTCATATCTGCATTTGTATATAATTTAGTCCCCGATTTTAAGATGAGCTCATGTCCCGAATAAATTGAAGCGCATGTACCACATCGGCTGTCATTGCACTTTGATACTTTATACATATATATATATACGTATACTTATGAGAATAAAGACAGAGCGGTATTTATACAACAGTTCTTGTTTACTGAGTGTCTCTTAAACAAACACAGGTTGGCATATAGGAAAATCAAACCGGGATCAAGTACGTTTGATATTCGACGTTCGATATTCGACATTCAGAATTATGAATATCAAAATGAATATCAAACGGAAAATTTTTACCGTTTGATATTCGTTCGATATTCATGTTAATTGTTATGAATAAAGGAAAAAAAACTTGAATATCGAATGAATATCAAACGGTAAAAAAGCAACGTTTGATATTCATGTTTGTTGCAATAAACTGAATCTATGAAATATGAATATCAAACGAATATCAAACTGAGATTTTTATCAGTTCGATATTCGTTTGACATTCGTTCCCGGATTATTCATGCGACTGGGATGAATATCGAATGAATATCAAACTGAAATTTTTTCAGTTCGATATTCGTGTGACATTCGTTTCCGGACACAACGGATTTGAATATCAAATGAATATCAAACTGGGATTGTTTTCAGTTCGATATTCGTTTGACATTCGTTTTCGGGTTATTCATTGAATGTGCAACGTAGATGAATATCAAATGAATATCAAGCTGGATTTTTTTCAGTTCGATATTCGTTTGACATTCGTTTTAGGGTCATTCATTGAATATACAACGTAGATGGATATCAAATGAATATCAAACTTAGTTTTTTATCAGTTCGATATTCGTTTGACATTCGTTCCCGGACTATTTATGCGACTGGGATGAATATCGAATGAATATCAAACTGAAATTGTTTCAGTTCGATATTCGTTTGACATTCGTTTCCGGACACAACGGATTTGAATATCAAATGAATATCAAACTGGGATTTTTCTCAGTTCGATATTCGTTTGACATTCGTTTTCGGGTTATTCATTGAATGTGTAACGTAGATGAATATCAATTGAATATCAAACTGGATTTTTTTTTCAGTTCGATATTCGTATGACATTCGTTTTCAGGTTATTCATTGAATATACAACGTAGATGAATATCAAATGAATATCAAACTGAGATTTATGTCAGTTCGATATTCGTTTGACGTTCGTTCCCGGACTATTTCTGCAACTGGGATGAATATCGAATGAATCTCAAACTGAAATTGTTTCAGTTCGATATTCGTTTGACATTCGTTTCCGGACTGACCAAGTGTTATAGAACGGATTTGAATATCAAATGAATATCAAACTAGGATTTTTTCAGTTCGATATTAGTTTGACATTCGTTTTCGGGCTATTCATTGAATGTGCAAAGTAGATGAATATCAAATGAATATCAAACTGGAATTTTGTCAGTTCCATATTCGTATGACATTCGTTTTAGGGTCATTCATTGAATATACAACGTAGATGAATATCAAATGAATATCAAACTTAGATTTTTATTAGTTCGATATTCGTTTGACATTCGTTCCTGGACTATTCATGCGACTGGGATGAATATCGAATGAATATCAAATTGAAATTGTTTCAGTTCGATATTCGTTTGACATTGATTTCCGGACACAACGGATTTGAATATCAAATGAATATCAAACTGGGATTTTTCTCGGTTCGATATTCGTTTGACATTCGTTTTCGGGTTATTCATTGAATGTGTAACGTAGATGAATATCAATTGAATATCAAACTGGATTTTTTTTCAGTTCGATATCCGTATGACATTCGTTTTCAGGTTATTCATTGAATAACAACGTAGATGAATATCAAATGAATATCAAACTGAGATTTATGTCAGTTTGATATTCGTTTGACGTTCGTTACCGGACTATTTCTGCATTTGGGATGAATATCGAATGAATATCAAACTGAAATTGTTTCAGTTCGATATTCGTTTGACATTCGTTTCCGGTCTGACCAAGCGTTATAGAACGGATTTGAATATCAAATGAATATCAAATTAGGATTTTTCTCAGTTCGATATTAGTTTGACATTCTTTTTCGGGTTATTCATTGAATGTGCAAAGTAGATGAATATCAAATGAATATCAAACTGAAATTTTTGTCAGTTCGATGTTCGTTTCACATTCATTTTCGAGTCATTCATTGAATATACAACGTAGATGAATATCAAATGAATATCAAACAGAGATTTTCGTCAGTTCGATATTCGTTTGACATTCGTTCCCGGACTATTTATGCAACTCGGATGAATATCGAATGAATATCAAACTGAAATTGTTTAAGTTCGATATTCGTTTGATTTTCGTTTCCGGACTATTCATGCAATATACAACGGATTTGAATATCAAATGAATATCAAACGGTAAAAAAGTAACGTTTGATATTCATGTTTATTGCAATGAACTGATTAAAAGAAATATGAATATCAAATGAATATCAAACTGAGATTTATATCAGTTCGATATTCGTTTGGCATTTGTTCCCGGACTATTTATGCGACTGAGATGAATATCGAATGAATATCAAACTGAAATTGTTTCAGTTCTATGTTCGTTTGACATTCGTTTCCGGACACAACGGATTTGAATATTAAATGAATATCAAACTGGGATTTTTGTCAGTTCGATATTCGTTTGACATTCGTTTTCGGGTTATTCATTAAAAGATCAAAGTAGGTGAATATCAAATGAATATCAAACTGGAATTATTGTCAGTTCGATATTCGTTTGTTATACGTTTCCGGACACAACGGATTTGAATATCAAATGAATATCAAACTGGGATTTTTCTCAGTTCGATATTCGTTTGACATTCGTTTCGGGTTATTCATTGAATGTGTAACGTAGATGAATATCAAATGAATATCAAACTGGATTTTTTTGTCAGTTTGATATTCGTATGACATTCGTTTTCGGGCCATTCATTGAATATACAACGTAGATGAATATCAAATGAATATCAAACTGAGATTTATGTCAGTTCGATATTAGTTTGACGTTCGTTCCCGGACTATTTATGCAATTGGGATGAATATTAAATTAATATCAAACTGAAATTGTTTCAGTTCGATATTTGTTTTACATTTGTTTCGGGACTGTTCAAGCGTTATAGAACGGATTTGAATATCAAATGAATATCAAACTAGGATTTTTCTCAGTTCGATATTCGTTTGACATTCGTTTTCGGATTATTCATGGAATGTGCAATGTAGATGAATATCAAATGAATATCAAACTGGAATTTTTGTCAGTTTGATATTTTTTTGACATTCGTTTTCTAGTCATTCATTGAATATACAACGTAGATGAATATCAAATGAATATCAAACTGAAATTTTTGTCAGTTCGATATTCGTTTGACATTCGTTCCCGGACTATTTATGCGACTGGAATGAATATCGAATGAATATCAAACTGAAATTGTTTCAGTTCGATATTCGTTTGACATTCGTTTCCGGACACAACGGATTTGAATATCAAATGAATACCAAACTGGAATGTTTGTCAGTTCAATATTCGTTTGACATTCGTTTTCGAGTCATTCATTGAATATACAACGTAGATGAATATCAAATGAATATCAAACTGAAATTTTTGTCAGTTCGATATTCATTTGACATTCGTTCCCGGACTATTTATGCAACTCAGTTGAATATCGAATGAATATCAAACTGAAATTGTTTCAGTTCGATATTCGTTTGACATTCGTTTCGGACTATTCATGCAATATACAACGGATTTTAATATCAAATGAATATCAAACGGTAAAAAAGCAACGTTTGATATTCATGTTTATTGCAATAAACTGAATAAAAGAAATATGAATAATAAATGAATATCAAACTGAGATTTTTATCAGTTCGATATTCGTTTGACATTCATTCCCGGACTATTTATGCGACTAGGATGAATATCGAATGAATATCAAACTGAAATTGTTTCAGTTCCATATTCGTTTGACATTCGTTTCCGGACACAACGGATTTGAATATCAAATGAATATCAAACTTGGATTTTTTACAGTTCGATATTCGTTTGACATTCGTTTTCGGGTTATTCATTCAATGTGCAACGTAGATGAATATCAAATGAATATCATACTGAGATTTTTATCAGTTCGATATTCGTTTGACATTCGTTTCCGGACTATTTATGCGACTGGGATGAATGTCGAATGAATATCAAACTAGAATTATTGTCAGTTCGATATTCGTTTGACATTCGTTTCCGGACACAACGGATTTGAATATCAAATGAATATCATACTGGATTTTTCTCAGTTCGATATTCCTTTGATATTCGTTTTCGGGATATTGAATGTAAAACGTAGATGAATATCAAATGAATATCAAACTGGAATTTTTGTCAGTTCGATATTCGTTTTACATTCGTTTTCCAGTCATTCAATGAATATAAAACGTAGATGAATATTAAATGAATATCAAACTGAAATTTTTGTCAGTTCGATATTCGTTTGACATTCGTTCCCGGACTATTTATGCAATATACAACGGATTTGAATATCAAATAAATATCAAACAGTAAAAAAGCGACGTTTGATATTCATGTTTATTTCAATAAACTGAATAAAAGAAATATGAGTAACAAATGAATATCAAACTGAGATTTTTATCAGTTCGATATTCGTTTGACATTCATTCCCGGACTATTTATGTGACTGGGATGAATATCGAATGAATATCAAACTGAAATTCTTTCAGTTCCATATTCGTTTGACATTCGTTTTCGGTTATTCATTGAATGTGCAACGTAGATGAATATCAAATGAATATCATACTGGATTTGTTTTCAGTTCGATATTGGTATGACATTCGTTTTAGGGTCATTCATTGAATATGCAACATAGATGAATATCAAATGAATATCAAACTGAAATTTTTATCAGTTCGATATGCGTTTGACATTCGTTTCCGGACTATTTATACGACTGGGATGAATATCGAATGAATATCAAACTGAAATTGTTTCAGTTCGATATTTGTTTGACATTCGTTTCCGGACACAACGGATTTGAATATCAAATGAATATCAAACTGGGATTTTTCTCAGTTCGATATTCAATTGGCATTCGTTTTCGGGTGATTCATTGAATGTGATTGTAAATTTCTTTGCCAGTTTAAGTTATGTTTGGTGACAATCTTGCATCGGTTAACAGAAAAGAAATGGATGTAGCGTTGCTCCACATTTAGCAAAGAATTCCGCTCAAACCGATGCTATGGCCCGTCTTAAACTCACTAAGCTCATTGTTGAAGGCGTCATGATGATTTTCAGATGAAGAACAAAAAAAGAGTTGTTCCTTGGCTTAGTTTTTCCATGTATTTGTATAGACTTTGTTTAATGTGCATTTACTCCATATCCTTTCATTTTTGATTAAAAAAATCCGTTCTTTAACAGATATCAATACCTGGTAGAAAAAGTTAGAGATTCGGTTCGAACTGTGATTCAAGATTCCCATTTTTCTAAATACTGCAATGAATAGTTGTTCTATTGCCTACGACCTTCCGACAACAATTGATGTTGCGTTGCTACCGTACACTACCACAATGGAAGGAGGGGTTTGGTGCACGATAAAACCGGCATTGTCTTTTGATAAGTCTGTCAGGACGGTTGCAGTTGACAATGGTTTTTGTAGTTTAGCACCAGCTTTGTCTTTTTGCCTCTTTGACTTTGACTCTTGTCAAGTCTATTCTGGAGTTTTGTTATTTCCAATACGGGCGAGTTACTTTTCCGGAAATTTTCAAATGTTAATTTTTACATTTCTGCAAATTAAAAGTTTACGTTTCCGGAAATGTTCATGTATTACGTTTCCGAAAATTTACCTGGTTCATAAGATAGCTTTCATAACTATTTTAAATAATTTTATAAAGGTTAAAAAAAAGATGTTCCACATAAAATTGTCGTCAATATTGTGAAGCATCTATAATATTAGGATTTGATTTGGTAAGACTTCCCTTCATTATTTGATTTAATGATAAATCTAATAAATTTTTTGAAAATGTTCACTTTAATAGGAGTATAAGATGCCCGAGTTTTAAACCCACCAAAATAATGAGTATCAGAACAATTATCATTTGTGGGTTATTATGGTTCGTGATACTTTTAAGTATTGTACATGATGCGTATGTACAAAAAATACGAAAAGAATGTAGCAAATGGCCAAAGTTGCAGGTTTAAAAAGGTATAAACGTTAAAAAGTTATTGAATGACATAGTGATCTTCATTTTTTATTGATTATTACTTTTTTTACTTGTTAAATGGTTCAAAATAATACTTTTAATTGTGGATATAATGTAAAAATATTTTTCAAAGGTAAGATACGTCTTTTACGGAAAGGTATTTTTTTTCTGGAAATGTAATATATATTTTTTTCCGGAATGTAAACATTTTTTTTTCGGAAAAGTAAAACGCCGGCCCCTATTCTATCTGTAATATTGATGTTTATACAATTTACTATTAAATTTTACAGCACCGTTTCATATATAAAACTGTTAATTATATCTGTCTCAATGCGCATGGAACTTGTGAAACTTCGCCTAATAACTTGATGTTTTAATACATTGTTTAAGTTTGCCGTTTGAAACTTGAGCTTATCACGAACGTAATGATTTAGACTTTCAGGTTATCAACTTCCCAATCCTTAATTGCAATATTCCTACCTCTCCGACAATTTCACAGTTTATTCATTTGAGTAAACATACTTTGTATTAATAAGTAACATACACATTTAATTGTACACACTATTCAGAAACAATATGTGACAAACTAAACAAGGATATTATCCCTATATTAATCAGTTTCTCCGACTTGAAGTTGAGATATTTTTGTCTTTCGTTATTTTGTCCACTATTTGGAATTATCTTAATTACATTGTTTTACAATTTACTGCTTAGTTAAAGATTATTT
Source organism: Modiolus philippinarum (assembly GCA_002080025.1). Taxonomy (NCBI): domain Eukaryota; kingdom Metazoa; phylum Mollusca; class Bivalvia; order Mytilida; family Modiolidae; genus Modiolus; species Modiolus philippinarum. The sequence goes on along the minus strand of MJUU01046016.1, from coordinate 87,494 downwards.
TGAAAGTAAGCATTTGTTAAACTTGATTAGTTCATATCAGTTTAAAATGAACTTTTACCATTGATAACCAGGTGGTACATCTTATTCTAAAGAATTTTTAACTAGTCGTTATCACAGGGTAATGACCGGTTTGCCAGACAATATCATCCAATGATCAAATTAAGGTAGATGGGTAGTCCAAAATTTTTTCCATAGATTTTCTTTATTTTCTCAGGAAAGTTTCCTTATTATATTAGCATTGAAATAAAAAAAATAAAAAAGGGGGGTCACCTGCTTGTTTTTAAAATAACTGATATCAAAATAATCAAATATTTCTAATGAATAAATAGGGAAAAACAGGTATATTGTTGATTTCTTTAAAACTATTCCATAGATTTTTTTCTACTTTATTCATGTGTTAGCCCTTTGAATATACTTTCAAAAAATATAAAGAAAAATGGGGGTCACCGACTTTGTTTTCCATAAAATTTATAAAATGTGTATTTTCATAGTGATATCTATGTAAAATATTTTTATCAGATTATCTCCCTTTTTCAAATATCATGTTCCAACTTATTTAATTATCAAGTTACCATGCCTCGTCTTATTAGATAAAGACATGTAAATTCAACTACATGTAGGTCCTTTGCATATTGTATTATGAATATAATATTGATTGATTTATTACAAATAAAAATATTTGCATATTTAAAAAGCAGATAACACCACAACAACATAAATAACGAATTCAAAATGGCGGAAGACTACCGATCTACCTTAAGTTTCATTTAAAGTCAGAAATCATGAATAAAATTAACCCGAATAATCCAGTCGTTGCATTTCATTCATTTCGTTCACTCCACTAACGCCTGAATGCATTGGCTATTTAGGTATAACAATTAACGCTAGATAACAACACAGTGAATGTGGGATAAACTACGAATTTGTGGCCTAAGAAACATAACTAGAGTCAAAATCGAAAAACCAAGCGCAAAAACTACAAAAACTTTCATTATCAACAGTAAATCCAAAAACTTCCATAGGCCCGATTGTAACGAAACTGGCACTGCAGATATGTGAATTATAAATCGTTCATATGCTACATGTAGATAGGTTTTAGTGGGCTCCTAAGTAAACCTACTGAAAATGCGATTTTATTGAAAATTACCATCATATCAAATGTTGAAAAATTTGGCATTTTTCCATCCAAATATTAAAGAAACAAACATTGTGCAGAAAGAATGTTTACATTCTAAGGTTTAATATTTTACCTTTATCAAACATTTAATCTAATCTGATTCCTAGGCTATTAAAACACGTCAGCATTACAATGCATCATGGGTAATTCTACGTTAATAGAAGTGAAAAAAAAAATGTTTTCATGCAGGAACACTAAACCTATATCTGGCCATAGGGCCTGTAAGTCTTGTACAATTTTGGAACTTCCGGGATCAAAAGTTGTACCCGGAAGCTGCATTTTTAACATAAACATATGACGTGTCAAACAAACAAAGTAGACGTTATAGTCCCGCAACGTCATATTATGGCGGGAAACATTTTTGAATTTCAATTCAGTCGTGAAATATCGGTGTCACATGACGAGACTTACAGACCCTATTGCGTATTCATTCCCTACAATCACTCCTCTTTGCAAAAAGGTTGTGTCGATTTTAAAATTTTCTTGCCGTTCGTTTATTTGTTTACAATTGTAGAAAACGGAAGTTGCTTCGGCACAGTCCCAGATAAAAGAAGAAATTTGACTGGCTTCTACTTCTTGAGTTGGGGCTGACGCGCCCAATGATCACAGGGAATTCAGGGCATCGAACGAACGTAGAGAGAATCGGATACGGAGAGGGCCTGAATTATTCGGGTAAGGAGAAAATGACATTGGTAATCCCGAACATAAAGCCAAGGACCGACAAATGCAGGCATACGAACATGTCGTGTTATTTTTTGCACAATGAAGATAATACTGCTCTTGTTTTTTTGTCTGTGCGTTTCGTCGTTCAGCTGTACTGTTTTGTTTTTCATTTTTCGGGGCGTAAAATATTCACAAAACTCGAGCTTTCAAGTTGATATATGTTAGAAAAGTATCCAAATAAAGTACTACTTATAATCTACTTGACGTCTGTTGAATTTTTACAATGGTTATGTTTGTGAAACATGATATAAGATAGGATTTATTTCCTTCACGTCGTTGACAAAATAAAGCCTGAAGCAGTAATTTTTAAAGAAAAAAATATTAAAATGGCACACAAGTTGGTCTTTTGTTTGTGTTGTTGTTGTGGAATTCTCTGATGGGTTTTGGCCTATTAATAAGATTTTAAGTCTTTGTGGTCGTTTTTTGCTGCTTTTTCCTTATTAAATTGCAATGTTTCGGGATAATTGTGTATGACTTAATAGTGGTTCCAAACAATACTGTGTGTATTGTGATTTAACCGGTTTGTTTCAAAATGTTTTGTTATTGCTTGACAGAAGGCAAAAATGCCTATGGTAGTCAGTTTTGCTGCACTTCATTGTTAACGAAGAATTGGTTAAAAATGTCACTGACTTTCGGTATTCTCTTATGTTATCCACTATGATACTTTCACATTCCTTTCCAAAATATGATTGTATCCATCTTAGAAATAGATTTTTGAGAAAATTTGATGACATTCTTATTATCCTTTCATTGCATTTGAGAAAACTATTACATTTTATGCAAAGTGAATGAGAAGTCAAGAAAACTTAGCCAAAAAAGGGACATAGAACAATAAATTATTGTTGTATAAAATGATATATGCTCAATTTCTCGTAAAATTTATGATCAATGTTCTAATAAAAAGAAATATTGATTTTAAAACCTTGATATAATAGACTTTAGGAGTGACCATCCTTATTTGGTTAAAGACAATGGCAGTAGAATACCGAAGGAAAAAGGGAGGTCATGATTACAAAAATCAAAGTCCAAAGACTTGGAAAAATGGGGACACCGATAAACAAAATCAAAACAAGGACGTGGGACAACCACAAGGAACGGAAAAAAGACGATATTAAGACCTATGGCACTCAAAGTGTGAACTCCAATGAAAAACGGGGATGACATCAGGTGCTCCTGATGGTTAAGCATGTCCTGCCCCGCTAGTACACCCGTCACTCTATCAGTGAGTCAATCCAGGGTTGAGTCAAAACAGGTTATGTCAAATCCATGAAGATGTGCATTCTAGCTAAAAATGTCCATTTTCATTCGAGGAAATGATAAGGATTTATATAATGAATTATATATCATTTATTTTTGGGGTATTATTGTGACCTTTATTATCCCAAATTTAAAAAAAAAGAAAGAAAAAAAAAACTCTATTGATTTTCTACCTTGAACAGACAATCCGGTCTTTTTTCTCTGCATGATGTATAGTCACTTACCTCTATATTTGTCACAACTGTGTGATTTAGGCCACGTAACTCCATTTTCTTTCAGTAATGGTTCACATCCTGCCCGTGAACGTTCACACAGCTGCCGAGATGGTTTTGATATTAGTTCATTTGGATTTTTCGGATCACATCTTGGCACATATATCGAACATACGAATTCACTGAGATCATGTCTACATTTGGCCTGAATCATTTGAATGAATCGAAGAACTTCAAACATGTAATCATATTTTAGCCTGTCTGGGAGACCGTAAGGAAATGTAATCATATTTTAGCCTGTCTGGGAGACCGTAAGGAAATGTAGTCATAGTATATTGTAAATGTTTGCACTCAGGAAGCTTGATTTCTTCACATCTTCCCGCAAAAGAAATGTCAAAGGTAAGAATATATGTTAAAAAAAGTAAACGTAACATTTCAAACTTTGACTAAAATATATTGCTCTACTTGTAACTTATCCCTTGTGATTATCCATAAAGTCATTAATGTTACTCAATGTACTTCAACTGCTTATGATTTTAGTTAGTGCCAAATAATAGGGACAAAGTGCAGCATAACATAATCACAACCGACCAGTGAACCTAAGAAACTTGAACGGAGACAGACGGGCCGCACCGTGAACTTCAGACTATCAACTATTGACTCGGAGAACATTTAACCGATTTTGTTTGGAAACTTGCAATATTTGAATTAAAATAAAATGTTCAAAACTAAGGAGAATCTCCCTCTTGCATTCCTCTGTCCTTAACGTCCGTACATGATTTTGGCTTTTATATTTTGATACTATTGGTAATGTGTTTTCTATCAGCTTTTACACATATTTCGGTTGATGGATTTCCAGATGTTTGGATCTGATCTGCATTGAAGAGACATAAATTGTCGAAATACGCATATGAAGAAACTAAATTAACAGTAACTTTGGTACTTTTTATTTACTATTGATGCATGTTGTAATATCAATAAAGACAATCGTCATCTTCTTGAAATCTAATATTATGTATAATGTATAAGTTAGACTCTTTTCTAGTTTGATTTTTACTGTGAGTCTTTTTTGTGTATTTATTTTTTAGCCATTCACCACACATAGGGGGAGGGTTTGGATCCAAGAAAACGAGTTTAACCCCTACGCAATTTTTGCGCCTGTCTCAAGTCAGGAATATGTTGGTCATTGGCTTGTCCTTGTCTTCTTATAAAATTTTAGTTTCTTGATATTTGGGTTATTGGATGTGGTTTGTTTCCATTGATTTATTCACTTTTTTACCTTTTTGGGGTCATTTAGGGCTTGCTATATGGTGTGAGGTTCCTCACTGTGTTGAAACCGTACGTTGACCCCTAGATGCTTTGTTTTGGTTTGTTTTAACCTGGATATGGGATGTTGTCCATTTCCTTTCTTATTCATAGTTTTTCTGTTTTGAAAAGTCAATATATACGTTACATGTTATGCGATAACGAAAACACTAGAGCAAATGTACTCCTTACACCTGGGAGGCAGGTGTATTGATCCTAGTCTATTTCAAACTTTACACGTGAAAAAATCATCACATTTGTCAGGTAGCCTAGATTGCCCTGTGCATAAATGTAAAGGAAAAGATCAAGCAATGAGGCATAATTGGTTATATAACGTTTTCTTTCATTTCAAGGTCATTTAATTGTATCTGATGTAAACAGTCTTTAATTTTTGGATTATTTAACCATACTTGAGAAACCATAGCAGATAAAATGAAAATCATTTCATTATTTATTTTCAAATAGTAAACTACAATAAAAATGTCACATTGAATGTAAATTTGTAAATATTGGCATTTCAAAGAATAGACTGTGGTAATTTTCCGGTCTTACAATCCTCCGGATAACCTAGTACATTTAAACACACTTCTGATTCTGATTGTCCGTATACATGGATCTGTCTATAGCGTAAATACTCGTCTCTGTCTACTATCATGTACTTCCGGGATACCAATAACATGTTGTTGTCGACGATAAGGGCATTTATGTTAGTTCTACTCCTGGTCAAAATACAAAACAAATTCATCATCTAAAACTCTTAATATATCGCGAGATCATAAATGTCATTACATTTCATATGCGAGCTATTTTTTTAAATTCTAGGACTTCACTCCGAGTTATGAAATAGTAATGATATTAATTCTAATGTTACATAATTGATTAAATATTTATGATGTAATTTTTTTTCAATATTTCAACGACTTATGTAATATCAAAAGGGATGAAAAAAGTGCTTTTAAAATTGTGATATTCAGTGCTGTATATGCTTGCTATTGTTTCCGAGATAAAATAGCAAGATATTTAGTAGAAGAATGAAAATACAACCATCCATCAACGTAATCTATTATTTACCGACATATACCCAATGTACTGCTTAATTGACTATAAGACAATGTTATTAACTCAGTGTTTTGAAAAAAAAATCAAAAATCAAATTTCATTTGTTCATGATTTGATTGAAAAGATTGTGAATATATATATGTTTTAATGTCAGTACTGATCGTCAACCCCTTCTTTTTGATGCTTCATTTTGTTACTATTTGGAGTGAATAACTAAAGTTTAGATATATGTTGCAAATTCAATATAAAATACCGAAGTTAATGAAAATTTTGGTTTCTGAATATGCCCATTTTGACAGCTTATGCCTCCTTTGCGTAGATCAAATCGAAACATTTTGAAAACCGATAGAGGAAAAATAACCATTCTAATATGACGCTCTTCTTTCGATTTGGAAAGCATCATTAAAGCTATGCTCTAATTAAAAAATATTCTTAGCACAGGCGTATATTTCTTTTTACAAAAGAACACTCGCAATGTACAGTTTCACATTTTACTCACTCAATTTTCATTTACTACACATTTTGTGCAAAATAAAGTTTTAAATAATGAAGCACCCAAAAAAGCTGCATCAAATAATGACAATAATAGAAATTTTCAACAGTTACTGAATTTAAGACTCGGAACTAAAATTGACATAACCGGTACCTAGTAACGAGTGTTTTGTTATGAAATCTTATCTATGTTGCATATCATGCTGTACAATTAAAATATTTATTTTTTTTAAATTTTAAACGTTAATAAAATTATAAATATGGTGTTTATTCCTTTTTTGCATCAAATTTAACATAACTTAGCAGTCATATAAATCAGAAATGCAAAAAGCTCACACTTATACCCGCTTCGATTTTCAAATATCCGTATTTTAATTTTTTATAAGAGATTTTTTTGTATTAATCATAAGCAACTTTTATTAATAACATAACGAATGTTGAATAGTGTGTTTTTGTATGCAGTTTTCCGAAATATTTTGTTTCTAGTGTCAAAACCAATATTGCCCTCAAAGAGCCGCTTTGAATGTTTAAAACGCTCGTAAAAATTTGAATCGAAATAGATTTTTGCAATTGGACTGTATGCGAATTAGAACATGGCCAGACTTCATTCGATCGGTATAACATATTGACAAATATAAGGTCTGAATATTTTCTAATTCGCATAAGGGCTGCTTGCAATAATCTATTTCTTAATTAGGGTCTAAATAAGAAACCAAAATAAGCAAAGGACACAGCTGCACATAATGAAGATACTTCCTCGTGTTGAACAATAATTTCTAAAAACGTTAAAGAACCCTTGTAGCAAGCTCTTTTTTTTTAGTGGTCCGTATGTGATCGACTACAAAGCTATTCCCCGCCCCTTTCGATTTCACCCTACTTTTCCAGTGGCAGCCAGAATTTCCCGTCCCATGACCCATTCCATACCCCAGGGTGATTGTTTATTGACAGACTTGTTCTCGTCTTGATATAGCTGAAATATTACTCAGAAGACGTAAAACAATATTCAATCAATCAATCAATCAAAAATAAAGATATTGTAAGTTTTAAAATATAATTGATTTTCGGGTTAGCACCGAAGTAATGACTGATGGGTTGATGAATACCCTCGGGGACTAAATGTCCACCCGCAGAGGCATATGCCTAGTGGTAACAATATACCGAAGTCACTGTAAATTCTAGTTTCATCATATGGCTATCCCGACAACTAATGTTTTTTCATGGAAGATAAAGTGAAAACATACAGAAGACCATAAACCGAATTATGTGTAAAAACTGATAGAGAACAAATAATGAATAGCTGTATTGGATCAAAATGAAAAGTCAAAAGAAAAATTTAACTACCAACAATTGCAATAAAATATTGTGCTTAATTACCTGTAACTACTCAGAACTAAGTTTTATTCGGTAATATAGCATATAGAATTATTTTTCAAATACAATAGAAAGGATACTTTCTTAAGGCAGTACGGGAGTTTAAAACTGCGCATCATTCCTGCGTATCTGACCAAAAATTGTATGAACTTTGGAAATTTTGGCGAAATGATTTTGTTGTCTTATTGTATATTAATTTGATCAAACATGGCTCATATCTTGGGTAGCCATGCAGATAATTGAACCTTTTCAGCAAACTGTTCACTATGAAGGGGAGATAATTGTATAGAAATAATGGAAAAGTCATTTCAGTAAATTTTGTTGAATACTAAGTAGTATATCTCTAATGCAAAGCTCTGTCCTTAGCTGAATTTGGTAGTTCATATTGGTTATTTATTTTGAAACATTTTTGAGTTTGTGGTTTTCCTAATGTTTAGATTTTGTCTGCACTGAAGAGACATAAAATGTCGAAATGTGCATATGAAGGAACTAAATGCACAGTAACTTCGGTATTAGTCATTTTTATTAAAAAAACAAGTTCGGTGATACTTATTTTTCTCATGCAAATCGAATGCAAGTGTATCAATTATTTAACAAATTAAAAAAAATGTACTCGATGTAAGTAAAATGAATTAGAAATTTCTTAATTTTCCTCTATCATTTCATAAAAAAAAAAACAAAAAAAAAACTGGTTTTAACATGGCAGTGTTCATGCTTTCATGGCAGATGACCCAAACTTTTAATATTTATTTTTTTGTATGCTCTAATAACAAAATATAAGTCATGAAAATATCATGAAATTATTTCTGACAGTTTCTAGACCTCCTTAACATCTTGAATTAAAAACAAATTAATTACCATTTCAAAATAAAATAAAGCAATAATACACGTACCCAGCTTTAATAAAATTCCTCACGGACCTAACATCGACTGGTTCCTTATGTGCATATAACAAGAAATATACAGTGTTGTCAGTGTCAGATAGTGGGTTGGGTCCTTTGTATTCCTTGATTGTAACACCAGAGGAAACATGTCCGTTACCAATGTTTGTCACCAACCAATTCGTGACCAAATATTCTTTGTCTACTGAACCAGTCACCATAATTAAAGTAAACAAGTTGTCATTCCCTGAAGTGAATAGTCACATAGTTTATATAAGACAACTGACATGGGCAGTTTCAAATAATGGTCAATGTCATATAACAGGATTCCTATAGTAGTGAAAATTAAATTCGTGTGTGTTAAAAATAAGCTTTTAAGTATCTGTAGTGACAAAAAAGTAAGCTGGAAAACAATCCAAGAAAAGTCAGAATTGGAAAACGTTTTACAGTACATTTCACAGTTGATTCGTTACTGTCGCGCATGTAGTTTATACAGTGATTTTTTTAATAGAGCAAAAACACTGTCCGAAAAGTTGCTTAGTCAGGGATTTGTTCAGCCTTTGTTACTTTTATCCCTTCAGAAATGTTATGGCTGTCACCATGATATCATTAACAGATATGACGTGTCTGTGTCTCAAATGAAAACGGACATTTTCAGCTGGATTTCACGTCTTCACGGATTTGACATAACCGGTTTTGACTCAACCCTGGATTGACTCACTAATAGTATGACGGTTGCCGCTAGCGGAGCAGGACATGCTTACCCTTCCGCAGCACCTGATGTCACTCCTGGCTTTCATTGGAGTTCACCCTATGAGTGCCTTAGTTTTTAATGTCGTCTTTTTATTTCCCTGCATAGTAGCTGTCTAGAGTCCTTGTTTTGTCTTTTTTTCCCTGTTGCCGCTTTTGCCGTGTCTTTGGATTTCGATATTTGTGGTCTTCGCTTCCCTTGTTCCTTCGGCATTCTACTGCCGTTGTTTTAAATTTTTTTTTATTCAGCAGTAAACACCCTTACTGGAACGCTGCATTTTCAAACCTTTTTAAGGTGGTTCAGCTGTCAAAATTGAGCATCCATCTCGTGCATGTGATGACATTTCCTTTTAAATTTTATAAAACTATTTACAATAAATGATTGATTTTTTTTTATAATTAAATTGTTTATTGGCAAAATAGACTGATGATAAAAAATAAAAACAAAATAAGCACTGTTTATGCTGCAAAGGTGCAAATATGTCACTTTTTGAAAAATTCTTATTTATTAAGCGGAGATAATTTTACAGAAATAATAAGGGAAAATCACATTTTCATGATTTCTTCAAAAATATGATCGCTGACCCCATTTTTAAATTCATGTTTCTGTAAGTATTTCTTGAATACACTTTAAACTGCATTTACACCAAAATACCGTTTTATTCATGTAAAATATTCTAAAATTGTATTTGTTCCCTATATAGACTTTGTTAAATTAGTCAAAATCTTGCCTATTTTTAAAGCTTCCCCAGGAAGAACCAGATCGGTGACGTATTGATTTTTTACCAAAATATTGAAGTGCATTAAATAGAAAAAATCTATCGTTTGTTTAGTCCCCCGAACTACCACCCTCTAACGATTCAATTTTCTCCTCAGCCTAAGATCAAGTATTTTCCTATAGAGTCATATGTTCAATTTAATGAAGTTAGCACTACGTCAAGATTTCAACAATTATTAAGGGGTCTCAATAGCTTTAATTTCGATGCTGAAGTAGGCAATTGCCTCTTCATATATATTATGTATATACTGTACATTTCCACCTGAAATAATTAGCATATATTGCGTCAAAAGTGTCCATTATATGAACCAGTTATTTAAGCAATGAAAAATGTCAGGAGTTGAACCTTCCGTGTTTAGATTATCACAAATGTGTAAAAATGATAACAATGCATCATCTTGGTTTAAACTACAAGAATCCCATGGCCAAACAGTAGTTTACAGTCTATTGTTCAACACTGTGTTAATGTGTCCGCGCGGGGCATTTTTATTTATGCCAGGAGTGCAACTTATTATGAGATTTCTTCAACCATGTTCTCCTTTTTGGTAATGAACAAAATCTTGAATTGAATAATGAAAAATAACATAAGATGCATTAATACAGAGTCTTGCAAGTGTTTTACTCATCATTCAAAGTCCAATGATAATATTTCATCCGTTTCACTTTTATTTGAATTGTGAGCCCAGTAACATATAGAAGGAAATCCTGATTGGGCAAATACAATATCACATATTATTATAACAACAAAATCTCTACTAATTTCCCGAGTTATTGACAGCGACTGAGGACATTTATGAAACCTTAGTCTTGAACAAGATTAGAAAAACAACGAAAAGCTCACATGAAGCAAAAAAAAATAAAAATAAAAATAAAAATAAAAATGAAAATAAAATAAAATAAAAATAAAACAAATAAAATAAAATAAATAAATAAAACAAAACAATTCAGTTTTTCTGCTGACGCAAGCAACCACTTAAACAACCGGCATTTTGCACATATAACAGTTTGTGAACATAACAGAACACCATCAAGCAGTTTGCATTGACCGTCCTTGTTAATATTCAAGCAGCAAAGCAACAGTGTAAGATTTTTAAATGTCTTTGGTTTAAAAGATTTGAGGAGGCTTCGGTAATGTACATTATTTGATAACAATTTCACAGAAGTAAAAAATTAAAAATGAAGCCTGAAAAAGATCAATATATGGGCGAGCACTCCTTGACCAATTTTTGTCATTTTCTCTCCCTTTAAGCTTGTGGTCATGAAGTTAGTAGTCTACCTGTATTTGTTTTATTCGTATGTTTATTATACTATAACTAAACTGGACAGATAAATAAGAGGTTTTGGTATAACCCCAACGCTGGCTTTTGCTAGTGTCGGAATTCCTATTTTCGTTCACGTTTGACCTTTATCTTGTTTGTGTTGTTCCCTGGCAGGTTGGGGCATGTGACTATAATTTTCAGCCATTGAAGTTGTTTCCTGTTATCCCCTTTGTAACATCTATATGGTGAATGAAAGGATATGGAGTAAATGATCATGAGACAAAGTTTCTACGAATACATGGAAAAACAAGCAAGGTAACAACGCTTTAATTTCTGTTCTTCATCTGTATATACAATAAAAAGTACCTCCAAGATCAGTAGATTTAGATTTATTGAACTCTATGCTAGACTTTGTTCAACAAGAATTTAATTTAAAGTTTCACCAAAATCTCTCTTCTGCTTTACCAATTAGACACCGCATAGTTGTCAAGGACTTCAGTGCAAATATATTTCATTTCAATCCAAAGGCAAAATTGAAAGGTCAAACTGGACAGGGACATAAGCTACACTTCACCCAATCTGTACAGTATGTCAAAAACCTACCAGCACAATTTAAAAACCGGTAATTTTGAAAATATCTTGTCATGATATTTGATAATGTTATTCATGATTCCAACGCTGTGATTGCTTTCATCGATTGTTAACACAAAGAAAATTAAAATCCATGTCCGATATCTATATCGATATCTAAAAATAAGCAAATGTTCAGGTCAGTACGTTTGTGCATCTATGCCAGTTGAAGACAAGATTAAGTGCATAAGGCATGATTGCATTTACACAAATTCAGGACATGGTAAAAGACCTCCAATGAAGCATCGTATAAAATAAGCAATGAAGGGATCTGGGGTAAATGCATATTAGACAAAGTCTTAACAAATGCATGGAAAACAAAGCACTGGAACAACTCTTTTATTGTTGTTCCTTAGCATGACAACACCATGAGGTCCATTGAAGAAGGAATAAAAAATATAGGAGCAATCTTAGAATGCACTACATTGAGCAGTTTGTACCCATTGGAATACCAATTACTTTTTGATCGATGAGACTAGTCTATGAAATGATTGTTGTTTATCTAAAACTTCAATATAATTTCACACTCCAAAAGTAATTTACGCCAGATTTTTTTACAGTATTGAATAACAAACCCCATTTATACAAGTTAGTGCACTAGTTAAACGGATGAAAAAAAGTAGTAAAACAGTTTCAAATTGCCGGACAAATACGATGTTTAAGGGTTTTTTGAGAACTAAGGAACCATGTTTATGATAGGCAAGGTATATCCTTATTTCTGTATCGTTTTGGTCCCATTTTGCACCTCTGAATATATTCAACCAAGATCCTTCAATAAATTCTATTCAAAGACGGCTTGGTGGTGACTCAACATATTTATCTTTATAAAAAATTATTCTTTTGGTGACCTTGGTAATCATTTCATCTTTGAACAAGACATTGGATGTGGTTTGTTTCCATTGATTTATTAACTTTTTTACCTTTTTGGGAGCCAATGCTTAGTTTTGGGTCGTTTGAACCTGGATATGGGATGTTGTCCCCTTTTTATTTAAACCATTTCCTTTCTTTTTCATATTTAGAGAATGTTTGTCCGTTTTTTCTTTTCTGCACCATTTTCACAATAATTGGTTACTATGTTCTTAATTATATCAAAACAAATCAATATAGAGATTTAAGCTGGCCAAATAGTCGAGCTAAAATTTGTTATTTTTAATAAACATTATTTATAAGTTGTCGAAATGCGCATATGCAGAAAATAAAATCACAGTAACTTCGGTATTTAGTTATTTGTTACCACTGGGTCGATGCCTCTGCTGGTGGACTGTTAGTCCCCGAAGGTATTCACCAGCCCAGGAGTCAGTACTTCGGTGCTGACCCGAGAGCCGATTTTATTTCGAACCTTGCAATATCTTAATTTTTGTATATTTTGTTGAAAACTAAGAAGTATCTCCCTCATGCAAAGCTCTGTCCTTGGCTGATTTTGGCTTTACATTTAGATTATATTGGGTATTTGTTCTCTATCAGTTTTTTAACATATTTGATTTTATGGTCTTCCAAACGTTTAGATTTTATCTGCACTGAAGAGACATAAATTGTCGAAATGCGCATATGCAGAAAAAAAATTCACAGTAACTTCGGTATTAGGTTATTTTACCTTTCCTGATAGATTTCCAGGTAACTAGTGGAACACTTGAAGATCTAATGTCGGCATTTCTGACTCGAATATTCATGCGACCTGGTAGTGTAAATGTCTTTTGCCTAAACAAATAAAATAATTCATGCAATTTTATTGATAATGAACGCATGTGCAGCAAATACACATGAAACAAAGTCTTTACAATTACATGACAAAACCAAGCAATGGAAAACGCTCTAATGAATGTTTTACGTTTTGAAGTCACCATGAGAACTTCAACAATGAGCTATGCTCATAACCCATAGTTAGTTCAAGACGGCCTCTAGCATCTGGTTGATGCTCAATTCATTGAAAGTTGAAGAGCATCGCTACATCCATGTATCTTTTTTTTGTTCATGGATGCAGGGTTGTCAACAATCATAAAATCAACTGGCAAAATGTTTTACATCCGTAGAAGTGAAACGGTGAATGTGTCAGAGAGACAACGATCAATAGGGGAGTAATAACAACTCAAATCCACCATAAGATATTCAATGAACGGCGAGGAAACCCCACACCAAACGGCAGGTCGGAGTCGGCCCCCTAAATAAAAAGTAATCAAGTTCAGCGAAGTAAACATCATCCTAGACTCCTATAGACAAAAAGTAAACTAACTAGAACACAGAAAAGACACACAAATGCTTAATAAATTTCCTGACTTAGGACAGGAACAAACATGCTGCGGCGGGGTTAAACTAGTTTTATTGGGCCCAAACCTTTCCCCATAGCCAATGTGATAAATCAAAATACAATC
>MJUU01046016.1:50930-73168 GCA_002080025.1 Modiolus philippinarum | reverse complement strand
ATAAGTTGTCGAAATGCGCATATGCAGAAAATAAATTCACAGTAACTTCGGTATTTAGTTATTTGTTACCACTGGGTCGATGCCTCTGCTGGTGGACTGTTAGTCCCCGAGGGTATTCACCAGCCCAGGAGTCAGTACTTCGGTGCTGACCCGAGAGCCGATTTTATTTCGAACCTTGCAATATCTTAATTTTTGTATATTTTGTTGAAAACTAAGAAGTATCTCCCTCATGCAAAGCTCTGTCCTTGGCTGATTTTGGCTTTACATTTAGATTATATTGGTATTTGTTCTCTATCAGTTTTTTTAACATATTTGATTTTATGGTCTTCCAAACGTTTAGATTTTATCTGCACTGAAGTTGTCGAAATGCGCATATGCAGAAAAAAAATTCACAGCAACTTCGGTATTAGGTTATTTTACCTTTCCTGATAGATTGCCAGGTAACTAGTGGAACACTTGAAGATCTAATGTCGGCATTTCTGACTCGAATATTCATGCGACCTGGTAGTGTAAATGTCTTTTGCCTAAACAAATAAAATAATTCATGCAATTTTATTGATAATGAACGCATGTGCAGCAAATACACATGAAACAAAGTCTTTACAATTACATGACAAAACCAAGCAATGGAAAACGCTTTAATGAATGTTTTACGTTTTGAAGTCACCATGAGAACTTCAACAATGAGCTATGCTCATAACTCATAGTTAGTTCAAGACGGCCTCTAGCATCTGGTTGATGCTCAATTCATTGAAAGTTGAAGAGCATCGCTACATCCATGTATCTTTTTTTTTGTTCATGGATGCAGGGTTGTCAACAATCATAAAATCAACTGGCAAAATGTTTTACATCCGTTGAGGGCAAAAAGATTCATAAAAGGAAATCATTACAGAAAATCATAACATTGGAACAACCTCGTCGTGTCAATTGCAAGAAAACATGGCATAATATAAAAAGAGATATGTACACTTTAAACAGAAAGGCCAGAATAACATTTTCGAAATTACCAAAAAAAAACAATAAATAAATAAATAGAATAAAATAAAATGCAAAAATTTGAATGAATGATTTTGTATTAAGGGGGTACATTTGTAAAAACAAAATTAGCGAACAAAGTTGTCTAGAGACGAAGTCCATGAGACAAATAGAGAAACCAGGACTAATTGTCGACCTCAATGGTCCTGACTTGGTACAGGCATTTAGATATTTATTTATAGGGATTTTGTCCCATGTACATTTACTCCATATCCCTCCATTTGTTTGTTTATTTATATGAAAATGGTGGGTTGACCTCCCCTACCATTGCTGTAGTATGTGATATTCTCTCAAGAACAAGAACATAATAAATAAATACAGACCATACATCTCTCGCACCGGGACAATCTTTTTACGGACTCTATACTGCAGGAGTGACAAACTCCAGTCTTAAATCAACAAAAAAAAAGATATAGAGTAAATGCACGTGAGACACAATCTCTACAAATTTATTAAGCCTTTGTGTGTCTTGTCTGTTTTCTACTTAGTTTACTTTATGTCTATAGGAGTCTAGGATGATGTTAATTTCGCTGAACTTGATTACTCTTTATTTACGGGCCGACTCCGACCTGCCGTTGGGTGGGGGTTTTCCTCAACGTTCATTGAAGATCTCATGGTGGCTTTGAGTTGTTATTACTCCCCTTTTGGTCGTTGTCTCTTTGAGACATTCCCCGTTTCCCGTCTTTTTTCTATTTTGTGTAGGTAACGATAAATCATGATGACGAATTGTAAAAGCCGTACATTTCCATTAAGTTTCAAAAGGCAGCATAACAACTTGAAACAATGTTTTTGTGGATACATACAATTACAAACTAACTTCGGTGAATTTAAGTAGAAACTTACAAACTGATTTAGTTTATCTTTATTTGTAGGTACAAGATGCCAGGGCGTTTGATTCAAAAACTAGAAAAACTGTTAGAAAAGCTCATTAATAAATACCCCCGCAACCCAATTTGATTCAAGGTTTAAAACAATCCAATACAATTTTGAAATACAAGGTGCACATTTACATTATGTCATAAATACTGTGTTAAATTTTCATAAAAAAAACTATTCAGTGGTTCAGGAGGAATAGCGAATAAGAGACGGGTACCCACTTGTAATGTAATCGCTATGTAATGTTTTGCTATGGGAAACACCAAAAATCAATTAAATCAAATTTGAAATATAAGGTGCACATCTACATTATGCCATAAAGACTGTGTTAAAGTTTCATGAAAATCTATTCAGTGGTTCAGGAGGAGTAACGAATAAGAGACGGGTACCAACCAACTTGTAATAAAATGGCCAATTGAATGTTTTGGTATGGGAAACCCCAAAAATCAATCAAATCAAATTCTGAAATAGGTGGTACACATCTACATTATGCCATCAATAGAAAAAAAGAAGTGAAACGGTGAATGTGTCAGAGAGACAACGATCAATAGGGGAGTAATAACAAATCAAATCCACCATAAGATATTCAATGAACGGCGAGGAAACCCCACACCAAACGGCAGGTCGGAGTCGGCCCCTTAATAAAAAGTAATCAAGTTCAGCGAAGTAAACATCATCCTAGACTCCTATAGACAAAACGTAAACTAACTAGAACACAGAAAAGACACACAAATGCTTAATAAATTTCCTGACTTAGGACAGGAGCAAACATGCTGCGGCGGGGTTAAACTAGTTTTATTGGGCCCAAACCTTTCCCCATAGCCAATGTGATAAATCAAAAAACAATCCTAACAACAGTAAAATTCAGTTAGCAACAAGACTAAGTCAATAATGAAAAAAGAAACTGAAAGAACTAAATATATGGACATAAATATGAGATCACAAAAGACTATAACTGACATGTCAGCTCAAGACCCATTCCCAGCTGACAAATAAAATTATGTACCCTCAGTGACTGTATTAAAGTTTCATAAAAATCTTTTCACTGGTTCTAGAGGGTAGCGGATAAGAGATGAGTATCCTAAGGTGTAACTGACGGACGGACAACCCCTGCACTATATATTCCCCATTTTCGATCGAGGGGGGTATGAAAGTCAATTTTGAGACCAAATTCGGACCATAGTTCACTGGTGGTAACATTTTCACATATGTTATAGAACGAAAAGCAAACAATGTCAAAATATTGTGCTTGAATCATATTAAAAAACAAAGTTGAAACTTGAAATATTCTTCAATATAGGCACACGACACAGCTTGCTTATCATAGTTCTTTGCCCATACAATGCAATACAAGGAGATAAACAAATCAAATTATATCGGTTGATAATCAGGGATTGTTTGTAGTCATATAAAATACATGGTTATCACATTAACCAATTAAATATATACTACTCAACAAAAGAAACGTCCACTCACGTTTTTATGAAATACAATTTAAAATAAAAGCATTATTTGTGTTCCCTTTAATTTGTTATAATATATAGCAATACTCGATTCTAATTTTACTATTGAAAAGAACGCTTCCGTTCAAATTTAAGAGAATCACACGTTGATAGAATCGGACATAAATGAGCATGTGCAGAAAGTCGAAAGGATTATTTTTGTCAAAAAATAACAACATTGAAAGATTACAAACAATTTGCCATTTTGAAAAAATCAATGCTCCAACGAATTTTCGAAAACGATGCTCTCACTTACTGAATAAGGTCTGGCAATTTGGACCACTTTGGGTATTTGTTACAGTGTGACATTATATTAAGTCAAAAGAAACTTTTATTCTTTTAGAAATCATAACTGAGTTATCCGAAATTCATCGAATACAATATAAATCGGAAAACAGATGAAGTCAAACCGAAGAACGTCAAATCTCCTGAAATCGACCTTGACCTTATTTTTTTGCGGAAATTTGTGTTTTTTCTTTTCTTTTGGATATGTTACATTTGTACCAATAATGTACTGATTGTATCAACAAATAATGAAAATTCAATTCCGACCGCCTTTGACCTAATGTTGAACTCCGCAAAAATTTTTTGACCACTGTTTCGAAAAATGTCTCTTATTACCACCGACTAAAGTTTGTTATAACAAATATGCAAGGAACGAACAAAAATTGGTTTTCTGCAAAGTATGCAACAAAATTTTAGTTCTATCATCCCTATAAGAAAATATATTGAGGATAATAGCAGGTGGAAGTTTCTTTTGTTGATTAGTATATTATCATCAGTTTTTTTCTGGGGAAGTGAAAATTCGTGATATATAAAAGTACGTCACAACATGAAAAAGTTTGTGCAATTCAATTGCAGGTAATGCGAAAAAAAATATTTTATCAATATTCATATTTACTAAAGTAAATGTTGTAAAAGTAAAATAAAAGTATTATTTGTATTGACTAACAACAACTTACGTGTAAGTATAAACATGACAACAGGAAACAAATGTAATACTTGTAGGGGAGTACTTAATGTTCATTTCATACAGGCACGTGTATGGTGTACATGGTAGCATCCGCTTCCTGTTTACTGACGCTGTCGTCGTAGTGGTTGTTGGAGTTATTGTCAGAGTAGTGGTTGTTGGAGTTATTGTCGGAGTAGTGGTTGTTGGAGTTATTGTCGGAGTAATGGTTGTAGGATCAGCTGTTAATAGAAATCAATATATTTTTGTTTTGAATAACTTAAGGTAGATAGATACTTATGCGCTGTGCGTTGCAATTGAAAAATGAAAAATATGAAAAATACAGAGCAGAATACGGGTTGGGATTAATTTCTTGGCGGAAACAGTCATTTGACAGGTTTTCCATTTTGATGTCATACTTGATTGACTCATACGAAACGGAATATTTAGTATTCTTTGAAGCAAATTAACTCCCTTTTCCCGTAAATATGTTTATTACGGAATCTATGTAAGATCATAGCAGAAAATATTTATGGACAAAAATATGTATATGTAAATTGTACCATTCTGCATCTGTAATAACCGGAGTTAGTATCTGAACAATGTCGGGGCAGATAACTGGTATATGAACTGTCCTGTGTTGATGACGTCATTTATGTATTTTCAAATGTTTTGATTAGAAATAAGTTGTTGAAATGCGAATATGCAGAAATGAAAAGAGAAATCCACAAAGAGAAATCCAATCATGAGGGTGGAAACTTGGACCTGATTTGAATTAGTTTAAAAACTTCCTGAAGTCAAGATATTGACACTAATGAAGTCAAGTTATAGACACTAAAGTTTTACTTTGTTATTTTTTGTTATTTCTTTTATCTGTCAGAATAAAAAAGAAATGAACTCGAATCAATCCGTTCTATTTAAGCACATTTCAATAGATGCATGCAATTGCAGCGACGTGCCAAAAGTATTGCAACAACATTGAAATACACTTCTAAACGAAAACTAACCTCGTTGTTACAAATTCGTTGTCTGATGATGAACTTGCAGATATCAATTTCGACCAGATCTTGTCTATACACTGACAAATTCAGCCTTCAAAGAACGGGTTTCTATTTCCAAAAAAGGGGAATTCTAGTCGAAATTTTGAAAAAAAATACGTCATTGTTTTGTTTTTGCTTGCAAAATTCTGCCAAAAATGTGATAAACAGATTATTACATGTCTATTCCGATATATGATTTGATATCATTCCTGTACGGATATCTGCCCTACGCTTGCGCGTCGGGCAGATATTAGGTCTTAAACAATTTATGGTTTGCCGTGATCTTGTTCAAAACTCAGGATTATCATCTTTCGCATAGCTCTGTCCTTAGCTGATATTTGCTTTACTATTTAGATTATATTTATCATTTGTTATCTATCAGCTTTTATACATATTTTGGTATATAGGTCAATATACAGTTACCTTATGGATATGTGTAGAAACTATCTATGTACAAAAATATTTATATGTAAATTGTACCATTCTGCATATGTAAATACCGGAGTTAGTATCTGATCAATGACCGGGCAGATAACTGGTATCTGAACTGCCCTGCGTTGATGACGTCATTTATGTATTTTCAAATGTTTTGATTTGATCTGCACATGATGAGACACGAGTAGTTGAAATATGAATATGCAAAAACGAAGTTAATAGTAACTTTGGTATTTTGTTATTTAGCATCATAAACAAAATATGGCCTAAGCTTTTTCTTGGCTAAGGAGTGTTTATGAATCTTAAACGTCGGCATTTGTGATGTCATGAAAAGAGAAATCCACAAAGAGAAATCCAATCATGATGTTGAAACTTGAGACCCGATTTGAATTAGTTTAAAAAACTTCCTAAAGTCAATATATTGACACTAATGAAGTCAAGTTATAGACACTGAAGTTTTACTTTGTTATTTGTTGTTATTTCTTTTATCTGTCAGAATAAAAAAGGAATGAACTCGAATCAATCCGTTCAATGTAAGCAACTTTCAATAGATGTATGCACTAGCAGCGATGTGCCAAAAGTATTGCAACAACATTGAAATTTACCTTTTAGACACGGCAATCCTACTTATTCCCCTATTACATTATCAAGGGACGAGATAATCACAAATCACACTTCTGTGTTAGCATCTTTCGGTATCAAAGTAGATGAGAATAACAGTCATCTCCCTTATATTTACTGGGTGCCTATGCTTCACAAGAATCCCTACAAACAGAGATTTTGCAGGATCTGCAAGATGCACCACTAAGCCCCTATCCAAACTCCTTACTGACTGCAGTTAGAGATGATCTAAGAAGCTACTACGAAAAAGCCTATTCCACGAGCGGCGTGAATCAGATGTGGATTCTTAAAAATTCCAAAGATCTCCTTGAACAGCTCTCCTCAAACAGTCTCGCATACTGCAATAGCATTCAAACTTTTGATTTTTCTACCCTTTAAACAACTCTTCCCAATAATAAACTTAAAACAGTAATTTCCGATCTGATACATCAATGTTTCTGTACCAAAAACGGAGAACGCAGGTATTCCTATCTGGTAATAGGAAAAGATAAAACATATTTTGTAAAGAACCACTCTGAGTCAAACAAGAAATACAGTGAAAATGACATGATTAAGATGCTTGAATTTTTGATCGACAACATTTTTGTTGAATGTGAAGGCCGTGTTTTTGAACAGACCATAGGGATTCCTATGGGAACAAATTGTGCGCCACTTTTAGCTGACCTTTTGCTTTTTTCATATGAAGCAAAGTTTTTACAAGGGCTGATACAACAGAAACAAAAACAACTAGCCCAGACTTTTAATTTCAGCTTCAGATATATAGACGATGTACTTTCTCTTAATAACCCAAGATTTAAAGAATATTTACATCGTATCTACCCCAATGAACTTGAAATTGAAGAAACAACCGATACACCCGATTCTGCTTCATACCTTGACCTTTTGTTATACATTGACAAACATGGACGTCTGAAATCTAAATTATATGACAAACGTGATGATTTTGACTTTCCAATTGTGAACTTTCCCTTTCTCTGCAGCAATATACCTGCATCCCAAGCATATAGAGTATATATTTCACAATTAATTCGTTACTGTAGAGCGTGCAGTACATACAGTGACTTTGTGGAAAGAGCAAAAGCACTGTCACAAAACCTGCTGAGTCAGGGATATGTTCAGCCTTTGTTACTTTCGTTCCTTCAGAAATTCTATGGCCGTCACCACGACATCATAGATAGATATGAAATGTCAGTGTCACAAATAAAAACTGACATTTTCAGCTATATTCGCGTCTTCCCTGATTTGACATTACCGGTTTTGACTTTACCCTGGATTGACCCACTGACAGTGTGACGGGTGCTGTGCACAGAGCAGGACATGCTTACCCTTCCAGGGCACCTGATGTCACTCTTGTTTATTGAGAGTTCACACTGTTAGTGCTTAAGTTTTTTGTGTTGTATATGTAATGTTCGTGTGTTTTGTGGGCATGTGGTGTCTTTGGTCTTCCGTCTTTTGGTGTTCTTGCTTTTGCCTTGTCTCTGGACTTTGATTTGTGTAATCTTGTGCTTTGTTCCTTCGGTATTCTACTGCCGTTGTTCTAAAGGAAAACTAACCTTGTTGTCAAAATTTGTTGTCTAATGATGAACTTACAGATATCAAGTTCGACAAGATCTCGTCTATACACTGACAAATTCGGCCTTCGAAGAACGGGTTTCTATTTCCAAAAAAGAGGGAATTCTAGTCCAAATTTAAAAAAAAAATACGTCAGTGTTTTCTTGTTGCTTGTAGAATTCTGTCAAAAATGTGATAAACAGATTATCACATGTCTATTCCGATATATGATCTGACATCATTCCTGCCCTTCGCTTGCCCGTAGGGCAGACATTAGGTCTTAAATGATTTATGGTTTGCCGTGATGTCAGGTTTCGGACTAATGTCCGAGCAGAAATCGGAGCAGACATGTAATAATCTATACGTAGTTTCCTCGTGCAGGCTCTTTTCTAAGCTGAGTTCGCTTTTTATTTAGATACTATCATTTAGTTTTGTTCTCTGTCAGCTTTAATACATCTTTCAATTGATGGTTTTCCAAATTGATCAGATGTGCTTTGAGCTGTCGACATGGCCATTCTGATTCTCTCGCGAGGTTGAATGACTAATCAAAATAAGAGGGAGGGGGCAATAGGGTTTCATTAAAAGTCTATTATCATAACAATTGTTATGATTAACAGCAAGCAGTGTTTTGATATTCCTTAAATAGTTGAAACAAAATAAAAAATTAACAGAACAGAAAATAAGAAATGGTCCAAAACAGTTGACAACTCGTTTATTTCACTAAAACCATTTTGCAAACCAACTGAAAACGCTCAACACATTAATAGAAAATATCTTCCCTCCCCTCAAAATACGACAAGCGGTCAACCGATGAAAAGCAGTCAACAGAACATAACTGATGTCGGTCAAAGAAGAAAATAGGAAGGTCAACTATTCGATTTTTTATGGTATCTCTTATTCGAATTAAATCTGAATTGCTCTCTCTCTCTCTCTCTCTCTCTCTCTCTCTCTCTCTCTCTCTGTGTGTGTGTGTGTGTGTGTGTGTGTGTGTGTGTGTGTGTATTCTGTCTGCCTTTTGGCCATTAGTCCGTTGGTTTGTTTTGCCAAAGGCCCATTTTTATAATTGCAATGATTTCCTTCATTGTTCCAAATAATCAATGTTTAATATTGTATGAAATATTATTTTGTTAATTTGTAAGCCATTTGCAGTTCTCTAAATTACTTTTTTTTACAAAGTTAGGTTTAACATTTTGTTCCCACCAAATATTAAACTGGGACTACATGTACTTGCTTCTTCGCAAGTTATTTCGTTCATACGTTTTATAAACTGCACAATCTGAAACCTACAAAAAATTTCTGCACAAAATATCTCACATGCTGACCATGTTTATTTCATAGAGGGTGACTGATGTGTAAAGCCGATTTTATTTTACTTTTTACATCTCAGGTTTCGAAATCGTACAGAAATTCGGAACAGAAACAGAAGTACCAACAAAATGCGTGTATACGAAATTAATAAGTTTAAAAGCTTANACGTCAAGGGTATGTTCAGTCACTGTTGCAATTGTCATTAGTTGTAAATTAAATAGTTAAGGTCTTTCCCACTACAGTGGAAAGACCTTATTGTATTTCTTCTGATTATTATTATTATTATTATTATTATTATTATTATTAAGGTCTTTCCCTTTCATGGGAAAGACGTTATAGTAATTCTTCTTATTATTATTAAGGTCTTTCCCTTTCAGGGGAAAAACCTTATAGTAATTCTTCTGATTATTATTATTATTAAGGTCTTTCCCGACACCAGTCGGAAAGACCTTATAGTAATTCTTGTAATTATTATTATTAAGGTCTTTCCCGACTCCAGTCGGAAAGACCTTATAGTAATTCTTCTGATTATTATTATCAAGAACCATTCGTTTTGGACCTATGGCCAAAAAACCGTTTTTCGAGGCCCGATTTTAGAGTTTTTTGCCCATATCTCAAAAACTATTAAAGATACAAAGAAACCATAAGAAGGTAAAATGTCTAGCTTAATACGGCCGACCAAATGGGGTCAAGGTCAAAGGTCATGGTCGTTAGCAACAACGTTATTTGCCATAAAAGTCCTTAGCAACCATATGCAAAAAGTTTTGTAATGTTGTAAAGACGAAATAAATGACATTGCCAACCAGAAGTGACTTTGATGTCCTTAGCAAAAAGCTAATTTTTCGAAAAAGTCCTTAGCAACCGTTTAGCAAAAGACTAATAAAGATCGGAACTTTTGTTTACACCACATTTTGAACTGAAATAGACAACAAAATCAAACTCAAGCATGTAATCATGGTGAAAACTGGTGAAAGACCTTGCAATTGTTCTCTGAACAATTGACTTTTTAATTATTATCATTCTTTTCCGTAAGGTCTCTGTACGGAAAACCTTTGGACGTATCATTTCGAAGTAACTGGAAGTTGGAAATTCTCTTCCGAAACCAGGTCCCTGACGAAATCTATTTTTAGTAACAGAGTTATCTCCCTGAGCGCTGTTTATTTTTTTATCAGGTAAACTCAGAAACCGTAACCGATATCAAAATTCTGAATGGGGGAAATGTTTCATTCATCCTTAGGATGATTTGTCATGCAAAAAAAATTTTTTTGGGTCGTGACCCCGGTTACGCGTTTTTTACCCCTTATTTTGTCGATTTTTCAAATTTATCGGAATTGGATGAAATTTGGCATCCAGGGGTTGCTTTAATGACCCTGATTACAAATCTGGGGTCAAAACTTTTTTTTTGCCATGTTCAAAATGGCCGCCATTTGAAATTTTGTCATTGCGATATCTCGGAAACGATAAAATTTTTACTGAAAACATTATATTGCAAAAATACTCCTCTCATTGAGATCTACATTTAATTCAATAGAATAAAAACTCTGCGATGAACCGTTTTTGAGTTATAGCCTTTGACGCGTTTCGGTAAATCGGTTTTTTGCGAATAACTTTTAAACGCTTACAGATGATATAGTAAATATATATGTTAAAAATGATCAGTATGAAAAGACCTTCAATTTGAGTACAAGGTTGAAGGTCATCGGTGACCTTTGACCTTGACCTTTAACATTGTTATCAAATGTAACTCGGAAACCGTAATAGATGGCTGAAAAAGTATATCAGCAAAAATGTTCATTATGTCAAGGGCTACATTTGTCTTATAGGACCGAAGCTCTCCGATAAATCCCCGAAGAGTTAATGCCCTTGACGCATTTCGGAAATAGGTTTTTTATGTAAATACCTTTGAACCTTTACAGATAGTATGGTCATGTAACATATTAAATTAATCAGTAAGAAGAGACCTTCAATTTGATCCAAAGGTCAAAGGTCATCAAGGTCATCGGTCAAGGTCATAGCCAAATTTTAGGGTTTTTTTTTAACGTAAAATCTTTAAAACGATTAGAAATGGCTACTCTAATATATTGGAGACAATGTGCGTCTCATCAAGATGATTTTTAACATGTGACATAACAAATCATAACATAAAACATAACATTGACTGGGAAAGACCTTGATATTGTTCTCTGAACAATTGTCCTTTTAATTATTTTTCTTGTTCTTCCGTAAGGTCTCTGTACGGAAAACCTTTTGACGTATCATTACGAAACTTCGCGTACTAACTGGAAGCTGAAAATTCTCTTTCGAATTTAGGGTACGGACGAAATCTATTTTTAGTAACAGAGTTATCTCCCCGACCACTGTTTTTCTTGTTAGCAGATACACTCAGAAACCGTAACCGATATCAAAAATCTGAGGTGGAGAAAATGTTTCATTTATCCTCAGGATAATTTATCATGCAAAAAAAAATTTTTTTGGGTTGCGACCCTAGTTACGCGTTTTTGACTCCTAAATTTGTGGATTTTTCAAAGTTGTCGGATTTTAATGAAATTTGGTATCCAGGTTGCTTTAATGACCCTGATTACAAATCTGGGGTCAACAAAATATTTTTGTCGCCATTTTCAAAATGGCCGCCATTTGAAATTTTGTTATCGCGATATCTTGGAAACGATAAAAAATTTATGAAAACATTAGATTGCAAAAATGTTCCTCTCATTGAGATCTACATCTAATTCAATAGAAAGAAAACTGTGCGACGAACGGTTTTTGAGTTATAGCCCTTGACGCGTTTCGGTTAATCAGTTTTTTTGCGAATAACTTTTAAACGCTTAAAGATAATTGTTTAAAGTGATCAGCATGAAAAGATTTTCAATTTGAGTACCAGGTTGAAGGTCATCGGTGACCTTTGAACTTGACCTTTGACATTGTTAGCATATAAACTCAAAAACTGTAATAGATGGCTGGAAAATTATATCAGCAAAATGTTCAACACGTCAAGGGCTACATTTGTTTCATAAGAACCCAAGCTCTCCGATGACTCCCTGAAGAGTAATTGCCCTTGACGGGTTTCGAAAATATGTTTTTTGCGTATTACTTTTAAACCTTTACAGATAGTATGGTCATCTAACATATATCAAATTAATCAGTAAGAAGAGACCTACAATTTGAGTCCAAGGTCAAAGGTCACCAAGGTCACGGGTCAAGGTCATAACCATTTTTTTCTTTTTATTGCATGAACAGTCATTTAAACTGTTAGAAATAGAAAATCAAATATGTAGGACATAATGTGCATCTCATCAAGAAGATTTCAAACATAAGACTTAACAAAACATTACATTGACGGAGAGAGACCTTGCAATTGTTCTCTGAACAATTGTCCTTTTAATTGTATTATTTATTTCTTTTTAAAGAAAAAAGCTTTTTGACTCTATTTTAATTCATTCAAGATTAATCCGTCGGCACAATCTTTTTCATAGCACGAAGGAAATAAAGTATGAATTCTTAACATGCGTCGGTCTGTCTCTTAAGCCAGCACTTCTGGTAGACGGATTTTCAAATAACACTATATTGCTGATCTTGATTCCTATGCTTTTCAATTATTTAGGCGTTTCGCTCTTTATTAGTTACCATATCGCATGTATTTGATTCTAAAACTGCTAATGAGAGGTTACTCCTTAAAACAAGTTTATAGTATAACAAAATTTACTGTTTATCATTAAACTTAGTTATGTTTGTAATTTCAAACCACTAGATGGATGGTGCTACCGGTAACTAGTATTCTCAAACCCAGTCTCAGAAGTGTCTGACATGAAAATTTTATCTTGCGTTTTATAGAAATTAGCTATTATCAAAACTCAAACCCATAAAAATACCGAAGCTTCATTCAATGCATTGCATTCCCATGTTATTTGATTCTAATGTTGCTGACGAAAGGTTATTCCTTGGAATAAGTGTACAGCAAAAACAAAGTTTACTGCTTATTATGCAACTTGGCTAATTTTGTATTTTAATGCATTCTGTTGGGAAGCAACCGAGCTTTATCCAGGCAAAAGGACTTGAGTAAAGAATGAGTTAGTAAATGTAAACTTCATATACCTGTGCTGTTTGAATTTTACTACAAATAAAAGGGAAGTAAACGCGTTTATCATGCGGCTTAGTTTGTAGTATGCACATGTCGCCAATTTCGAGATAAAAATCAAGGAATGAGCCAGATATGGTAGTGTCTGTAGTATCCTTAACTCTGAGTTCTTTTGAACAAATCAGCTTACATATATTCAGTTTGTTCCCATTTGAATTCAGCTAGTCTATTGAGAAATAAGTCTTATCTGGACAAACATATTTGTCGATTAGAATCATTTTAACACTTCTTCCTCTGTATATTGTCCTTCCATTCGGAGTCGTATTTCATAAAGTAACTTGTTCTCTACCTATAACAATGTGCTCATATCTCCGTTCACTACTCTTGCTGGAAATAGATCTATGACTGAAATATTTTGGCTGAGATTTCAGATGTTCATAAAGGAAAGTAGCATAACGTGTTGAAGAGTCAAACTTTGAATGATGTTACAAGGGAATGGTGACTGACAATTAAAAATGTCATGTACATCTTTCAAGAAAACATAGAGTCAAGTGAAAACCAACAATTACAGTAGATGGGAACTTATTCTTTTTCATTTTTACAAATGGTTTCTTGTGATATTTGCGTCAAAATAAGAGGTGAAAAAATGGATACATGTACTTGTTGCCCTAATACTGAAATTATTCAATAGTAATGTACATATATTTTTACTGAATATATATAGAAAATCAGGTTGTGGTTTTCATTCAAACCAAACCATCGTTTTTTTTTCTCTTTTACTCATACATGTAATCGAGTCCTTTTGACTTCGTTCAAAGAAAACCAAAAGTTCGTATTTACCGACTTGTATTATTATGTCATCTTTGTTTAATATTTTATCTGAGTATTGCCAATTTATGATATCTTTTACTCTCAAAAAAATCAAACCACATCGTATCAAACAAAACAAATATCAATCTAGGACATTTTTTTTCCTGACCCTTTGTTGTCAGTGAAATTAGTGAAATGATATTTAAGAGTATCTCCACCAATAAAATATTTGCATAGATTAAAAGCTGTGAAACAACGACAGTAGAATACCGAAGGTACAAAGGAGGGATATTTACAAAAATCGAAGTGGAGCATTAAATAAAACGCAAACTACAGATCTACCTTCGTATCTATCTTTGTCGTCATGGTGAAGACTATGGTATGTTTTTAAGGACGAAAGCACAACAAAAAAGCAGATACATTGTTACATCCTCCTGCCGTAGTGTTTTTCTCTTTTGAAAAGTCAATATATACGTTACAGGCTATGCGGTAACGATTACACTAGAGCATATGTACACCTTACGCCTGGAGGGCAGGTATATTGATCCTAGCATGTTTAAAATTTAACACGTGAAAAAATCATCACATTTGTCAGGTAGCCTAGATTTCCACGTTCATCAATGTAAAGCAAAAGATCAAGCAATGAGGCAGAATTGGTTTTATTACCATTTCTTTCATTTCAAGGATATTTAATTGCTTCTGATGTAAACATTTTTTAATTTGTGGATAATTTAACCATACTTGAGAAACCATAGAAGATAAAATGAAAATTATTTTATTATTTATTTTCAAATAGTACCCTTCAATATTAGGGTCACATTGAATGTAAATTTGTAAATATTGGCATTTCAATGAAAAGAATGTGGTAATTCTCCAGTCTTACAATCTTCCGAATAACCTGGTACATTTAAACACACTTTCGATTCTGATTGTCCGTATACATGGATCTGTCTGTAGCGTGAATACTCGTCTCTGTCCATTATCATGTACTTCCGGGATACCAATACCATGTTGTTGTCGACGACAAGGGCATTTATTTTCATTCTTCTCCTGGCCAAAATACAAAACAATTTCTTCATCTACAACTTTTATCATTTCCCAAGATTGTGAATGTCATTACATTTCAAATGCGAGTTCTTTCTTCAATAACTTTAAAGGTAAGGAACGCAATTGCACTTCGAGTTATGTAATAGGGATGATATATATTCTAATATGGCATAATACGGGCCTTTTTAATCGTGTTCACTCCGATTACAGATCTATTTTTATATGTCAAAAATCAATACATTAATACATTAAGATGGAATCACTACTTAATGACCTAAATCGATTTGTAGCGATTCAAGTTAATTGTTTTTTGTCAATTAAAATTTAGTTAAAAATTGTCATATAGGAAAAATTTAAAATGCACTTCAATTTCATAAATATTCTGTTATTTATGTAGTATATATTTTTTCAATAAGTTTAGAGATTCAGTATTCCATCTTACTGGTATCCGAGGCGATCGTTTCCGCCTTCAATTACACGAGAGTTCCTATCTCGAAAGTCCCGTATTGAATTCCTTTCTGATGATGTTATTTCTCAATATTTCAACGACTCATATAAGTCAGTAAAGAACATTATGAAGCTTTAAAGATATCCCTTGTTAAAATTTCGTAATCCCTTTTAATAATCGTATTTATTTATTACGACGCAAATATGTGTCATAAATTTCAAAGTACGTGATATCCATCAATCATCTTTATTCAATGACTAATAGAGACATACATCTATTTTATTATCAAAAAAGGAATAGCTACATTCATACTTAGTATACATGTAGCTGCTTTTAAGAATTTGTATATTCGGTGCTGTAGATGCTTGTAATTGTTTCCGAGAGACAATAGCAAGATGTTAGAAGAGCCAGAGGCTCCCGGGAGCCTATATCGCTCACCTGACTTTCAGTTGTCATGCCACAATCAAGCTAATATTGTAAGTTATACAGTTGATCTTCAGTCTCTCAAACTTTGGCAACTCGAACACCACCAGTATTTTGAACTGAATTTAAAGTCTGATCATATTTAACTATATTTCTTCGTTGGGCTTTTTTGACAAAACGTTCTCGCTTAGGACTACTTTCGACATTAGTTTTGATGTCGAGACAAAATTTTTAAAATGGCGATCAACAAACAATTTAAAACATCGGTTTTGAAGTCGCAACATAAATATCTTTTTGGAAACCAAATTTCATTGAAATCGGACAATGTTGAATTCCCCCGCCCTTTTTGGGAGCCATTTTGAAAATGGCCGTCATCAAACAATTTTCAACTTCCGTTTTGAAATTGCAACATCAATACGTATTTGGAAGCCAAATTTTATTGAAATCGGACAATGCTGAATTTTCCCGCCTTTTTTGGCTACCATTTTGAAAATGACGGTCAACGAACAATTTTCTATACCGGTTTTGAAGTAGCGACATCAATATCCACTTGGATACAAAATTTCATTGAAATTGAACAATGTTGAATTTTCGCCTTTGTTCGCAGCCATTTAAAAATGGCAGACAACAAACATTTTTCAACACCGGTTTTGAAGTGGAGTCGTCAAAATCCATTTGGATACCTAATTTCATCGATATCGGACAATGTTGAATTTTCCTGAATTTTTGGCAGCCAATTTGAAAATGGCGGTCACCGAATAATTCTTGACATCACCTTGAATTTGCGAGATCAATATCTTTTTGGAAACCAAGTTTCATTCAAATCGGACAAAGTTGAATTTTCTGCTTTTTGGCGGCCATTTTGAAAATGGCAGTCAACGAACAATTTTCAACACCAGTGTTGAAGTCGCAACATCAATATCTATTTCGAAATCATATTTTATTGAAATTGGACAATGTTGAATTTTCGCGCCTTTTTTGGCGGACCTTTTGAAAACAGTGATCAACAAACAATTTACAACCAGTTTTTAAGTCGCCACAGCATGTCAAACATTTTATCAATTAACAATTAACCTTCATCTTCTATAAATTGGAAATAAAAGACGAAAAATATGAAAATTTTGAAAATTTTGTGAAAAAGGGACAATAACGCCTACAAGAGTTTTTGGATTTTCCTACAAAATTCAGGGTGGGTCGATTTTGATATGCTGAACATTTTTGCAATTTTCACTTGACCTCTATCTATTTCTCTTTTTGAAAAAAAATATTAATAAAAATATGCACAATTTTGAAAATTTTACAGAAGAAGGGCTATAACTCTGAGATGGGTTTCATATTTTCTTTAAAATTGCACGGTACAAATGTAGGTAGGTCTCATCATGCCGATCATTTTAACCCTCTTTCAGATTTTTGATATCTGTAACGGTTTACGAGTTATTGGTCAAAAACTGCAATTTACCCCATGTTCTATTTTTAGCAACGGCTGCCATGTTGTTTGACCTGCTGCCTAATCGAACATAATTTTGAGAAGCCAGACTTTGTTGATGATTCAGACCAAGTTTAGTTACATTTGGCCCAGTGGTTATAGAGGAGAAGATTTTTGAAATTGTTGACAGACGGACGAACGACGGAAGCATAGTGATGGCAAAAGCTCACATGGTCTTAAAGGCCAGGTGAGATAAAAACGAAAACCTTACCACCAGTCAATGTAAGCTATTATTTGCCGACACATACCAAATGTATGTCAGCATTCTTTTTTGACGCTTCATTTCGTAACTATTTGGAATGAGTAATTAACCTTTGATAAGATGTATGGTGTAAGTTACTTAACATTTTGGACTCTGAATATAGCCATTTCGACAACTTATGTTTTTCCGTTTAAATCAAATCTAAAACATGTTTAAAACCGATAGAAAACAAATAACCATTATGATCTAAATAAGAAACTTAAATAAGCAAAGGACAGAGCTGTGATATGAAGATACACTAATTGTAAGAAAATATTTTTCAACATATTTTTCTTAAATTTAGATATTTTAAGTTTTAAAAAAACATCGGTTGAGCATTGAAGTACTGTCTACTGGTTTGAAGAATATCCTCGGGGACTAACACCTGCAGAGGTAACAATATACCGAAGTCACTGTAAATTTTAGTTTCTTCATATAGCTATTCCGACAACTAATGTTTTTTAAGATGAAAACATTCAAAAGACCATGGACCGCAAAATGTATAAAAACTGATTGAGAACAAATAACGAATAGCTATATAGGATCTAATAAATCGGTAAATGAAGAGTCAAACGAATTTTTAACTACCAACAATTTCAGAACTTTACCGGGGCACCTGATCTCAGAAATGGTTTTTTATTGGGTCCGTGGTGTTTATCTTTATGTGTCTTCATTTTTCTTTTCTGTGCCGTGCTCATATTGTGTCTCTAATTCTTTGTTGTTTCTGATGTTGCCATTGCCCTTGGATTATTCGTTTTGGATTGACGGTTCGGTTCTCACTTACTTGAATAAAATATTGTGTTTAATTACCTGAAACTACTCAGAACTCAGTTTTATTCGGTATCATAAAAATAATTAAAATTACTTTTTACTACAATAGGAAGGGTCCTTTCCTTGAGGAGCACGGGGTTTAAAACTGTGCATCTGACCAAAAATTGGATTCCCTGTGGGTGAAATGATTTTTGATGTCTCATTATATTTAAATTTGATAAGATATGGTAAATCTATTGTGAAGCAATGCAGATTATTGAAGCTATTCAGCAAATTGTTCTTTTTAAGCCGAGATAATTGTTTAGAAATACAACATGAAATAGAAATGTATTTTTTGTAAATTTTGTGGTACACTAAGGAGTATGCTCTGTCGATAGCTGATTTTGGATTTACATTTGGATCATATTGGTTATTTTTTATCAGTTTGTAACATCTTTGAGTTTATAGTCTTCATAACGTTTAGATTTTATCTTCACCGAAGAGACATAATTTGTCGAAATGCGGTGTTTAGGTATTTTTATTAAAAAAAAAAATAAGTCTGGTGATACCAAATTTTTTCCATGCAAATCGGAGCAAGTATATCAACTAATAATTACCAAATTTTGAAAACAAATACATTAAAAGTTCTCTAATGTTCCCTTTTAATTCAAACTGTTTCTTTGCATGGCAGATTTTATGCTTGTCTATGTTTGTCTTTTGTCATTTTATTGTTTTTCTTGTGCAGTTCCCTGGTGGATTGCGGCATTTAATTGTAAAGTTTGGCCATTTTTAAGTGTTATCCATTAATTGTATGACTGGTGACCAAAACTTTAATTTTACATTAATTATAATCACCATTATCATTTTTATCTTTTTTCAATTGTCAAAAGAAGCATTTCAGAAACAATTTTCATTAAATGATATTTTTATTTATTCAGTTTTTTTATAGTTACATCTACAATTAAGATAATTATGATATTGAAGTCATGTAAATATCAGGAAATTCTGTCTGACAGTTTTTAGACCTCCGTTTCACATTAAATTTACACCAAGTTAATTACCCTTTTGTTGTAACTAAATAATTCACGTACCCGGCTTTTATGTACTTCCTCACGGACCTAACATCGACTGGTTCCTTATGTGCATATAACCAGAAATATACAGTGTTGTCAGTGCCAGATACTGGAATGGGTCCGTTGTATTCCTTGATTGTAACACCAGAGGAAGCATGGCCGTTACGAATGTTTGTCACCAACCAATCTGTGACCAGAAATTCGGTGTCTACTGAACCAGTCACCATAATTAAAGTAAACAAGTTGTCATTTCCTGAAGTGAATAGTCACACAGTTTATATAAGACAACTAACACGGGCAGCTTCAAATAATGGCAATTTCATATAACAGGCTTCATAAAGTACTTTTTTAGTAGTTGATATTAAATTCATGAGTACTGAAATAAGCTTTTAATTATCAGTAAGCTTGAAAACAATCCAAGAAAAATCGGAATAGGAGTACGTTTTTATAATATTTTTTCTTCAGGAGTGAACACGCTAATTGGAATGCTGCATTTTCAAACCTTTTTGAGGTGGTACAGGTGTCAAAATTGCGCATCCACATCGTGCATGTGATGAAATTACCATAAAATTTGTAAAAACTATTTTCAATAAATGATTGATGATAAATAAAAAAATAAGCAATTTTTATGCTGCAAAAGTGCACGTATGTCACATTTTGAAAAATTCTTATTAAGGGATGATAATTATACAGAAATAATAAGGGAAACTTGCATTTTCATGATTTCTTCAAAAATATGATCGCTGGCCCTATTTTTAATTTCATATTTCCATAAGTATTTCTTGAATACACTTTATACTGCATTTTCAACAAAATCTACCGTTTTCATCTAAAGTGTAATTTACTCCCTATATAGACTTTATTGAATTAGTCAAAGTCTTGCTAATTTATAAAGCTTCCCCCGAAAAAACCAGTTCGGTGACCTATATATTTTTTTACCTAAATATTGAAGTGTATTTGATAATCTTCAAATCATAGAAAAGTCAGAAAAATCTATCGTTTTTCAGTCCCCCGAACTACCACCCTCCAACGATTCAACTTTCTCCTGAGCATAAGATTAAGTATTTTCCTATAGAGTCATGTTTTCAATTTAATGAAGTTACCATTACGTCAAGATTGCAACAATTAATAAGGGGTCTCAATAGCTTTAATTTCGTTGCTGAAGTAAATTGCCTCTTCATACTTGTATATATAGATATATATTATGTATATATTGTACCTGAAATAATTAGCGCATTGCGTAGAAAGTGTCCATTATATGAAACAGTTATTTAGGCAATGTAAAATGTCAGGAGTTGAACCTTCCATGTTTAGATTATAACAGATGAGTACAAATAAAAACAATGCATCATGTTGGTTTTTATTGCAAGAGTCCCATGGCAAAAAAGTAGTTCACAGTCTATTGTTCAACACTGCGTTAATGTGACCGCGCGGGGCATTTTAATTTATGCCAGAAGCGCAACTTATTATAAGACCTCTTCAGCCATGTTCTCTCTTTTTGGTAATGAACAAAATCTTAAAACAACGGCAGTAGAATACCGAAGAAACAAAGGAGTAGTATTAACATAAATCGAAGTCCAAAGACATGACAAAAACGAGAACACAGAAAAAACGACGCTAGACAGCTACAAATCACAGAAATAACAAACACAAACAATCAAAACCAAGACACTCACAGTGTAAACTTTAATGAAACAACGGCAGTAGAATACCGAAGGAACAAAGGGGTGATATTCACAAAAATCGAAGTCCAAAGACAGGGCAAAAACGAGAACACAAAAAACAATGACGTTAGACACAAAAACAATGACGCCAGACAGACACAAAGCACAGAACCAGAAACCACAACATTCAGAACAAAGGCACTCACAGTGTGAACTCCAGTGAAACTGAGAGTGACATCAGGTGCTCCGGAAGGGTAAGCATGTCCTGCTCTGTTAACAGCACCCGTCACACTGTGAGTGATTCAATCCGGAAAAATGTCAAAGTCGGTAGTCAAATCCGGGAAGACGTGAATCTAGCTGAAAATGTCCACTTTCATTTGGGATACTGACACGTCATATCTTTCAATGATGCTATGGTGACGGCCATAGAATTTCTTGAGGGATGAAATTAACAAAGGTTGAACAAATCCCTGACTTAGCAGCTTTTGGGACAGTGTTTTTGCTCTGTTAAAAAAATCACTGTACAAACTACAAGCTCGACAGTAACGAATCAACTGTGAAATGTACACTCCATAGGCTGGAGAGGTAGGTATATTGCTGCTAAGAAAGGGAAAGTTCACAATGGGGAAATTAAAATCATCACGCTTGTCATATAGCTTAGATTTCAAACGTCCATCTTCGTCAATATCAGTAAAAGATCAAAGTACGAAGCTGAAGTAGGTGTTTCAGTTGTTTCTTTAATTTGAAGCTCATTTGGATAGATCTGATGTAAATAATCCTTAAATTTAGGATTATTAAGAGAAAGCACATCGTCTATGTAGCGGAAGCTGAAATTAAAGGACTGGGCTAAATGTTTTTGTTTTCTTTGAATAAGCCCTTGTAAAAACTTGGCCTCGTACGAGTA
>MJUU01046016.1:23519-50207 GCA_002080025.1 Modiolus philippinarum | reverse complement strand
TAGGGGTATAAGTAGGGTTTCCAGATGAACTGTCGATGCCCATCTCCTTCACAAGACAGTCGAGATAGTGTTTCTTACACACAAACAGTATGTTGTTAGAAGCTTTGTCTGCAGGGACAATGACGTAATTTTCATGGAGGTTGGACAGAGTTCTTTCTACAAGGGGATCTTCAAATATACTGGGATTTCTGGATTTCATAGCTGTTTTTAGGCGCCGGATGCGATTTACAATTAATGACTTTATGGACCTGATCCAGTCGGACAATGTCTCAACGTCCTCTTTCTCTTTCTTTGCCCACTTCCTAGCATAGTCTTCAACTGCATCCATCAAAATCTTAAAGTTGTACTTCCAGTTGATGTGCTGGGGCTCACGAAATTTGGGATCTTTTGAGAAGATATCTCGTAGTTTGAGGTTGTCTCCGATATCTAGGTCACCAGTTATAACGTGTCCAGCCGGACTATAATTGAATGGGGAAGAGGAGCAAGCACAATCAGGTGGTTTGGCTTTAAAGTCATCAATTTGGAAGTCACGCAATACCCGTTTGTAATTGAAAATGGAAGTTGCAATTGGTTTAGTGTAGGAATATGAGATAAGTGGAACTGATTGATCATTAAAATAAGGAGGAATGTTTGATGTCACTGTTTTGCTATGTAGAATGTTAGCAAGATTTATAGCGTCCAAGCCTTTATTGGCGAATTGAATTTTGATAAATGTCCGGTTATCAGGTTTGTTGGCGGATGTAGTGACAGGCTTGAACAGTCTGTGGTTAGATATATCCAAAACAATTGCTGTTAATTTGTATTCTAGGGAATGGCTATCAGTTACTGATGATGCTAAACAGGTTTTGTAGAAGGAATGTAGTTTTGAAAGTGGCAAGGAATACAGTTTGGTACGAATGTGATGAATACCTAGAGGAATGGTCATGAACGGAGAAGACCATTAATTGAAATGGCATGTAGACTTGGGGCAGTATAATGCCTATGTCCATGACTACGTGGTCTGCGTTGGCTCCCATTCAATATATTCATCACATTCACCGAACTGCATCCTGGACTTGACAGATTGCCTACACTTTTTATATTGTCGTTGCAACCGTAGGGTATTGCGGTCCCCAATTCTCTGATCCAGTATTCCTCTCTTTGTAGACGGTAAGGCGAACTAAGTGTAGGATTATTTGTTTTATGATATATTTTCTCGATAATCCTGACTTTCATGTTTACAATGGAGTGAAACTGAGAGTGACATCAGATGCTCCGGAAGGGTAAGCATGTCCTGCTCTGTTAACAACACCCGTTACAAAATAAGTGAGGTATTCTGGAAAAATCTGTTAGGTAGCTGATTGGTTAATGTCATTTTCTAACCCTGAGACAAAATCAAATAAAAATCATGGTAAGTGTTACTTCTCTACCCCTCAAACAGTACCAAGAGGAATTTTTAAAAGCTTATATAATCATCGAGTATTCAAACATGGACAAGGACAGATCGAAGTAACGAAGACAGTAACGAAGACAAAACAAGAAAATCACAAGACAACACAAAAAACTAAAGCACTGACAGTGTGAACTCCCATAAAAATCGAGAGCGACATCAGGTGGTCCGGAAGGGTAAGCATGCTCTATTAACAGCACCCGTCACACTGTAAATAAATAACTAAATACCGAACTTACTGTGAATTTAATTTCTGCATATGCGCATTTCGAAGTGAGTCAATCCAGGGAAAAGTCAAAATCGGTAATGTCAAATCCGGGAAGACGTGAATCTAGCTGAATATGTCCGCTTTCATTTGGGACTCTGACACGTCATATCTTTCAATGATGTTATGATGACGGCCATAGAATTTTTTGAGAGAAGAAATTAGCATAGGCTGAACAAATCCCTGACTAAAGCACATTTTGGGACAGTGTTTTTGCTTTGTTTAAAAACAATCACTGTACAAACTACATGCTTGACAGTATCTAATCAATTGTGCAATGTACATCCCGTGGCTGGACAGGTATGTTGCTGTTAAAGAAGGGAAAGTTCACAATTGGGAAGTTAAAATCATCATATGCTTACCCTTCCGGGGCACCTGATGTCACTCCTGTTTATTGAGAGTTCACACTGTTAGTGCTTTAGTTTTTTGTGTTGTATATGTAATGTTCGTGTGTTTTGTGGGCATGTGGTGTCTTTGGTCTTTCGTCTTTTGGTGTTCTTGCTTTTGCCTTGTCTCTGGACTTTGATTTGTGTAATCTTGTGCTTTATTCCCTCGGTATTCTACTGCCGTTACTTGTCGTATAGCTTAGATTTCAAACATCCATCTTCGTCAACAGATAACAAAAGATCTAGGTACGATGCTGAAATAGTTGTTTCATTTGTTTCTTTAATTTCAAGCTCACTGTGATAGATCTGATGCAAATATTCCTTAAAATTTGGATTATTTAGGGAGAGTACATTGTCTCTGTAGCGGAAGCTGGAATTTAAGAACTGGGCTAAATGTTTTTGTTTTCTTTGTGTAAGCCCTTGTAAAAACTTGGCCTTATGAACAATGAAAAATAACAAAAGATACATTTATATAGAGTCTTGCCAGTGTTTCACTCATCATTTAAAGTCTAATGATATTATTTTATCCCTTTCACTTTTATTTGAAATACAATATCACATAATTACAACAACAGAATATATACTAATCTCCCCTTTCCTCGCTCTTGCTTCGGTATTCGCTTGCCGATGTATTAGGGAACCTTAGTGTTGAACAAGATTAGAAGTCCAACGAAAAGCTCACAAGAAACAAAAAAAAAATAAATAAAATAAAAGAATAAAAATAAAACAATTCAGTTTTTTTCTATTGACGCAAGCAACCACTTGAACAATCGTCATTTCGCACATATAACAGTTTGTGAATATAATAGAACACCATCAAGTAGTTTGAATTGTACGTCCTTGTTAATATTCAAGCAGCAAAGCAACAGTGCTAGATTTCTAAATGTCTTTGGTTTAAATGATTTGAAGAGGATTCGGTAATTAGCAATCACAGGGAAACAATTTCAGAGAAGTGAAAAAATATGAAGCCTGAAAAAGATCAAGATATGGGCGAACACTCTTTGACCCATCTTTCTAAATTACGTTTTGTCATTTTGTCTCCCTTCAAGACTGTGGTCATGGAGTTTTATTCGTATGTTTATTATACTATAACGAAACGGGACAGATAAATTGGAGGTTTGGGTACCCATTAAACGGTTTAATCTAACGCTGGCTTTTGTTAGTGCCGGAGTTACTATCGTGTTTACGCTGGTTATGTTTGTCCTTTGTCTTGTTTGTGTTTTTCCTGTGTAGTTCCCTTGCAGACTGGGGCATGTGACTGTAATTTTCAGCCATTGTAGATGTTTCCTGTTATCCCCTTTGTTACATATATTTTGTGAATGAAAGGAAATGGAGTAAATGTGCAAATACATGGTCAAAACAAGCAAAGGCATAACGCTTTAATTGCTGTTTTTCATCTGCATATACAATATACAGTACCTCCTAGGTAAGTAGATTTAGATTGATTTATCGGAATTCAATTTAAAGTTTCACCAAAATCTCTCTTCTACTTTACCAATTAAACACCGCATGGTT
This sequence comes from Modiolus philippinarum, assembly GCA_002080025.1. Classification (NCBI taxonomy): domain Eukaryota; kingdom Metazoa; phylum Mollusca; class Bivalvia; order Mytilida; family Modiolidae; genus Modiolus; species Modiolus philippinarum. The sequence continues at coordinate 46,612 of MJUU01046016.1, read as the reverse complement.
GTCGAGGACTTCAGTGCAAATATATTTCATTACAAGCAATAGGCAAAATTGAAAGGCCCCACTGGACAGGTGTATAAGTTACACTTCACCCAATCTGTACAGTTTGCTTTTATCGATTAAAATTTAGATCATATTGGGTATTTGTTTTCTATCATTTTTTTAATATATTTGCACTGAAGAGACATAAGTTGTCGAAATGCGCATATGCAGAAAATAAATTCACAGTAACTTCGGTATTTAGTTACTAGTATTTGTTAACACACAGAAAATTAAAATCCATGTCCAATATCTAAATCGATATCTATATATAAACACATGTTTAGGTCAGTACGTTTGTGCGTTGAAGACAAGATAAAGTGCATTAGGCATTGTTTATTTTTACACAAATTCAGGCCATGGTAAAAGACCTGCAATTGATCATAGTATGAAATAAGCAATGAAGGGATACGAGGTAATTGCACATGAGGCAAAGTCTTTACAAATGCATGGTAAAACAAAGCCCTGGAACACCATTTTTGTTGTTGTTCCTTAGCTTTAAGTCACCATGAGGTCCATAGAAGAAGGAATAAAACATATTGGAGCAATTGATCTTAGAAGGCACTGCATTGAGCAATTTGTACCAATTGAAATACCAATCACTTTTTGATTGATGAGACTGGTCTATGAAATCAGATTTGTTTTACAGTATTTAATAACAAACCCCATTTATACAAGTTAGTGCACTAGTTAAATGGATGGAAAAATAGTAAAACAGTTTCAAATTGCCAAACAAATACGATTTCAAAGAGTTCTTTTGTGAACTTAGGAGCCCAGTTTGTGGTAGGTAAGGTATATCCCAATTTCTGTATTGTTTTGGTCTCCTTTCACACCTCTGAAAGTGTTCAAGCAAGATCCTTCAATTAATTCTATTCATAGACGGCTTAGGGGGTGATTTAACATATTTATCTTTATAAAAAATACCGGGATCAAGTACGTTTGATATTCGACGTTCGATATTCGACATTCAGAATTATGAATATCAAACTGAATATCAAACGGTAAATTTTTACCGTTTGATATTCATTCGATATTCAAGTTTTTATGCTTCATTTTATAACAATTATCATGAATATCGAACGAATACCAAACGGTAAAATTTACCGTTTGATATTCAGTTTGATATTCAAAATTCTGAATGTCGAATATCGAACGTCGAATATCAAACGTACTTGATCCCGGTTATAAAAATTTATTCTTTTGGTAACCTTGGTAATAATTTTATCTTTTAACTAGATTAGAAATTGTTTGTCTGATCTTCCTTTTTTGCACCATTTTTTTCAATAATCGTTTACTACGTCCTTAACTATATTAAAACAAATCAATATAGAGATTTAAGGTGGTCAAATAGACGATCTTAAATTTGTTATTTTTAATCATACATTGATTTTTACCTTGCCTTATAGATTTCCAGGTAACAAGTGGAAAACTTGAAGATCTAATGTCGGCATTTCTGACTCGAATATTCACACGACCTGGTAGTGTAAATGTCTTTTTCCTACACAAATAAAATCATTCATGTAATTATATTGATAATGAAAGCATGTGGAGAAAATGCACATGAGACAAAGTCTCTACATGATTTATCCAAGCAATGGAAAACGCTTTAATGTTTTTTTTTTTTCATTTTGATGTCACCGTGAGAACCTCAACAATGAGCTATGCTCATACCTCATAGTAATTTCAAGACGGCCCCTAACATCTGGTTGATGCGCAATTCATTGCAAATTGAAGAGCAACGCTACATTCATGTATCTCCTTTTTTGTTGCATGCGGGGTTGTCAACAATCATAAAATTAACTTGCAATTTTTTTTACTTCCGTTGAGGACAAAAAGATTCATAAAAGAAGATCATTATAGAAAATCATAACAACCTGATCGCGTCAACTGCCAGAAAGCTTGGCACAATAAAACAAGGGATATGGACACTTTAATCAGAAAGGCCAGAATAACATTTAGGAATTAAAAAAAAACAAACAAAAAACAAATAAACAAATAAAATAAATAAATATAATGCAAAAATTTGAATGTATGATATTGTATTCATGTGGGTTAAAACTAAATTAGCGAACAAAGTTGTCTAGAGACGAAGTCCATGAGACAAAAAGAGAAATCGGGTTGAATCCACAGGAAAAAAATGTCGACCGCAATGGTTTGGACTTGGTACAGGCATTTAAAAGAAATTGTGGGTTTAACTCCCTTTCCATTGCTGTAGTGTGTGATATTCTCTCAAGAAAGAGTACAAAATAAATGAATACAGACCATAAACCCTCGCACCGGGAAAATCTTTTTTTTACAGACTCTTCACTGCAGGAGTGACAAACTCTTAAGTCTTAAATTTACAATAAACAATTCACATAAGACACAATCTCTACAAATACGTGACTAAACCAAGCAATGGAACAACGCTTTTATTGTTGTCTTTATGTATTAATTTGAAATCACAGGTGCTTGAGGATAGGATCCTGTATTGGGCTTCGCTCTACAAGTCGAAATAAACATTGATAGTAAAATAGGAAAGTGACGATTGATATATATTAATAACACAAATAAATGGCCAATATTGAAAAATGGAGTAAATGTTGAAAAAATGGGGAAGGGACCATAAGGGCCCAATACAGGGTCCTGTCCTCAAGCACCTGTGTTTGAAATATGAAAAACAAACTTAACGTGACCCATTTATCAATATAAATATACTAAAAGAGTGTTTTCACTAAAAGAAGTCTTTTGTGTAGGTTACGATAAATTATGATGACGAATTATAAAAGCCATACATTTCCATGAATTTTCAAAACGCAGCAGTACAGTTTTTTTGGATACATACAATTACGAACAAATCTCGGTGAAGTTAAGTAGAAACTTACAAACTGATTTAGTTTATCTTTATTTTTTGTTTACCAGATGCTTGGAACATTAAATAAAATATTTTGCCAGGGCTTTTTAATCTAAAAACTAGAAAAACTCTGAGCAAAACTCACTAATAAATATCCCCCGCATCCCCATTTGAATCAAGAAATTAAAAACAATCAATCAAATTCTGGAATAGGAGGTGCACATCTACATTATATATGTATCATAAAGACTGTGTTAAAGTTTAATAAAAATATATTCAGTGGTTCAGGAGAAGTAGCGAATAAGAGCAAGTATTCACTTGTAATGTAATCGCTAAGTACTGTTTTGCTATGGGAAACCCCAAAAATCGATCAAATCAAATTCTGAAATAAAAGGTGCACATTTATGTTTTGCCATCAAGACTGTATTAAAGTTTCATGAAAATCTTTTTACTGGTTCAGGAGGAGTAGCGGATAAGAGATAGATACCCTTAGGTGTAACAGACGGACGGAAAGACGGACGGAAGGACGGACGGACAACCCCATCACTATATATACCCAACTTTTCAAGCGGGGAATATAACAGTCAATTGTGAGACCAAATTTCGACCATAGTTCACTGGTGGTAACATTTTTCATATGTTATAGTACTAAAAGCAAACAGTGTCAAAATATTGTGCTTGAATCATATTGAAACTTGAAATATTGTTCAATATAGGCACAAGACCACATTTTGCTTATCGTAGTTCTCTGCTTCACGATGATCGCAATACAACATGGGAGACAAACAAATCAAAGTTTCTCTAATTCTTGTTCGAAATATATACTTCCCAAATGATGTTAGATGAATTTAATAAACAACATGGAAATTGATCTCACTTGCTGATTGGTCAATCATGTAAATGTCTCGTGTCAGTTTCCAGAAATAGTGCAACCGGATCTTGAGGAAATTATCACTTGCATCATTGTATAACGAAATGGCTATTGCATTTTTATGGCTAAGATAACTCAGTTGATTGATAAAATGACATTTTTATCAAAAATATTATATTCTACACCCTTTCAATGAATGGAGAAATGATACACATAGCAACGATGATAGCAACAAAATGGCGGCATACTTGAGACTGGAAACTGCGGCGATCGCCTTACTTCAAATAAATGAAGTAGAAATTAGAGAAACAATTTCTTACATTGCTTTCCGGTTGATTACGATAATGTCTCACACTTCGATAGTTAAATTTTCACGTTTTAAAATTCTCGGGTAAACCTCGAACTTTGCGAAAAATTAACTATCTCGATGTGAGAAATATACGTAATAAACTGGAAACAATGTTAGAGACTATATATATGGGTTGATAATCCTGGATTGCTTTTATTCATATATAATGCATGCTAGGGGCCGTCTTGATCTTGCTATGAGGTTTGAGTAAAGCTCATTGTTGAAGGCCTCATGGTGACTTCAAGATGAAGAACAACAATAAAAGCGTTGTTCTATTGCTTAACCATGTATTTGTAGAGACTCTGTCTCATTTGCATTTACTCCATATCCCTTCATTGTTAATGGTTATCACATTAGCCAGTTTTATTATACTATCAACAGTTATTTTCTGGGGAAGTGGACAATTCATGATGAATAAAAGTACGTCACAACATGAACAAGTTTGTGCAATTCGATTGCAGGTAATGCGAATTTTTTTTTTTACCAATATTCATATTTACAAAAGTATAAGTTGAATTTGTTAAAAGTAAAACAATAAATGCTATTCGTATTGGCTAACAAAAACTTACGTGTAAGTATAAATGTGACAACAGGAAACAAATGTGATACTTGTAGGGGAGTACTTTATGTTCATTTCATACGGGCACGTGTATGGTGTGCATGGTAACATCCGCTTCCTGTTTACTGACGCAGTCGTCGTTGTGGTCGGAAAAGTAGTTGTTGGAGTGATTGTCGGAGTAGTGGTCTGAATGGTTGTTGTAGAATCAGCTGTTAATAGAAATCAATATATTTTTTTTTGGAATAACTTAAGGTAGATAGACACATATGCGCTGCGCGGTACAATACCGCATTTGAAAAGTACAGAGAAGAATACGGGTTGGGTATAATTTCTTGGCCAATACAGTAGTTTGACAGGTTTTCAATTGGTTGACTAATACGAAACGTCATATTTAGTCTACTTTGCAGCAAATTAACTCCCTTTTTCCGTACATATGTATATTACGGAATCCTTTTAAAATATCTCATTGCAAAGAATAGTGACATATATTTTAATAGATCAAAGCAGAAACTATATATTTACAAAAATATATATAATTATCATGGATAAATTATTCATTCATAATCAGCTGAAAGTTGCATTTCCAGGTTTTTCTCGTACATTCTATGTAAATTTAGGTGAAAATATAGCTAAAATTTAGCAAATTTCAGTTCTAGAAAAATCTAGTAGGTTGACCCATACTTTTTATTACAGATTTCAGATTGTTATGATTGGTTCTTCAATTGTGCCGACTTAAAACAAAATCTCATGGATATGAATATTAGTGTCTATTCAGACACCGAAAGATATTTGAATAAAACTACATGGTCGGCTTCTATATAGCATTTAACATAAAAAAGCAAACAAACAAATAAAAGGAAGAGACATACGTTGCCGAAATGTCCTTCTACAGAAACTAAATGTTCAGTTATTTATTACTACTGAATCTTTGTCGCTGTTGCTACAAGAAGGAATTCGTCAACCCAGTAGCAAGTACTCAGGTTTGTACCGAAAACCGAGTTTATTTGAAACTTCAAGCATCTTAATTTTCATACTAATTGATTCTAATGCTGCTGGTGAGAGGTTACTCTATTCTTATGCTGCTGGTGAGAGGTTAATTTTCCGAGGGCATACACAGAAAAAACAAAAACATTTAGCCCAGTCCTTTAATTTCAGCTTCCGCTACATAGACGATGTTCTTTCTCTTAATAATCCAAAATTCAAGGAATATTTACACAAGATCTATCCCAAATGAGCTTGAAATTAAAGAGACTACTGATACACCTACTTCAGCTTCGTATTTAGATCTTTTAATTTACATTGACGAAAATGGACGTTTGAAATCTAAGCTGTATGACAAACGTGATGATTTTAACTTCCCAATTGTGAACTTTCCCTTTCTGAGCAGCAATATACCTACCTCTCCAGCCTATGGAGTGTACATTTCGTAGTTGATTCGTTACTGTCGGGCATGCAGTTTATACAGTGACTTTTTAGTTAGAGCAAAAACACTGTCCCAAAAGCTGCTTAGTCAGGGATTTGTTCAGCCTTTGTTACTTTCATCCCTTCAGAAATTCTATGGCCGTCACCATGACATCATTGACAGATATGAGGTGTCTGTGTCCCAAATGAAATCGGACATTTTCAGCTAGATTTCACGTCTTCACGGATTTGACATAACCGGATTTGACTCAACCCTGGATTGACCCACTGATAGTGTGACGGGTGCCGCTAGCGGAGCAGGACATGCTAACCCATCCGGAGCACCTGATGTCACTCCCGGTTTTCATGGGAGTTCACACTGTCGGTACTTTAGTTTTTCGTGTTGTATTGTATATCATACTGCATTAATTTAGTTTTGTCTTCGTGAGTGATGTTTGTACTACCGATTTGTCCCAGTGAATGTTTGAATACTATAGAGATTTGCAAAAGCTTTTCAAAAGTTTACATTGGTTCTGTTTGAGGGTTAGAGAAGTAACATGTGCCATGGATTTTAATTGGTTTTGTCTAAGGGTTAGAAAATGACATTTTCCAATCCACCTTCAATCAGATCTATGCCTCACTGATAGTGTGACGGGTGTCGTTAGCGGGGCAGGACATGCTTCCGGAGCACCTGATGTCACTCCCGGTTGTCATGGGAGTTCACACTGTGAGTGCCTTAGTTCTTAATGTTATCTTTTTATTTCCGTGGATTGTAGCTGTCTCACGTCCTTGTTTTGTCTTTGTTTTTATCTGTTACCGTTTTTGTCATGTCTTTGGACTTCGACTTTTGTAGTCATCGCTTTCCTTGTTCCTTCGGTATTCTACTGCCGTTGTTTCCTTGAAACACGTGTACAGCATAACACAATTTAACTGTTTGCTATGCAATTTGGTATTTTTGTATTTTCGAATGTTTGTTTAAAACTAATTATCATCAAATATATGTATATGTAAATTGTACCATTCTGCATATGTAATAACCGGAGTTCAGCAAAGCTCATTGTTGACGGCCTCATGGTGATTTCAAGATGAAAAACAACAATAAAAGCGTTGTTCCTTTGTATGTTTTTACCATGTATTTGTAGAGACTTTGTCTCATGTGCATTTACTCCATATCCTTTCATTCACCATTTATGAGTATCTGATCAATATCCGCGTCCAGGGTAGATAACTGATATCTGCCCTGCACTGCTCTGCACTGATGACGTGATTAATATTTTTTCAAATGTTTTGATTTGAGCTGCACGTGATGAGACATAAGTTGTTGAAATGCGCATAGGCAGAACGAAATTAATAGTATCTTTGGTATTTTGTTATTTAGCATCATAAACAAAATGTGACTAAAGACGAAGTTTGTTCTCGTTTTAGGAGTGTTTATGAAAGTAAAACGTCGGAATTTGAAGATGCCATGACAAGAGAAATCTACAAGGGCGAGCCAATCATAATGATGAAACTTAAGACATTATTTGAATAAGTTAAAAACTTCCTAAAGTCAAGTTTTTGACACCAATGAAGTCAAGATATCGACACTGCAGCTTCACTGTGTTATTGTGGTTATTTCTTTGATCTTTTGGAACAAAAAAAGTGACCTCGACTCAGTCCGTTCTATTCAAGTATCCCCCAATAAATGCTTGCACTTGCAGAGACGTGCCAAAAGTATTGCGACAATATTTAAATTCACCAGTGAAACACTTCTATACGAAAAATAACCTCGTTGTTATAAAATTGTTTTCTGATGATGAACTTGCAGATATCGATTTCGACGAGTTCGTGTATTCATCGGCGGATTCATCCTTCGAAAAAAGGGTTCCTATTTCAAGAAAAGGGGGATTCCAGTCGTTCTTTTTAAATTTTTGCCTAAATTCTGCTCGAACTTTAAGAAAATTATGTTATTGTTTTGTTTTTGCTTGTCACATTCCTCTGTAAAAATATGTGATAAACAGATTATAACATGTCTAGTCCGATATATGCCCTGATATCAGTCCTCTACCGATATCTGCCCCGCTAGCGACTTTGGTAGATATCAGTCTCGGACTGATATCAGGTCAGATATCGGAATAGAAATTTAATAATCTATAAATATTTTCCTCGAAACAAAGTTTTTCCTGAGCTGATTTCATTTCCTATTTAGATCATATTGTTTATTGTTGTTCCCTGTAAGCTTTAATGCATTTTTCAATGGATTTCAAAATTGTTCAGATCTGTACTGAGCTGTCAAAATGGCCATCTACAGAAACTAACCAACTTTGGTATAGTTATTTAAGGTATTCAAAATTATTCTGTAGCTAGGTATTTAACAATTTTATTGCACGCAAAAGTGATTTACTTTTTTTCGGTCATCAGATATATGGAAAGCCAAAGGGGTCAAAATTCTTTATGCTGAATTCTTCTTTCTTAGTTCTATATCCTACATTTAGGAGATAACTGTATTGTATTTGAAGATTTGGAGGCATCAATTGGAAATTTGATGATCGCAAATTGAGTTTACTGGCGACGCTATAGCGGAACCAGTAAACGGATATTTGCGACCATCAAATCCCCAACTGATGCATCCAAATCTTCAAATACAATACAGTTATCTCCATTCTAATGTAGTAGTTGCAGATTTTAACGATCACATTAATCATTATTGAAATTTACATCAGATGGACGCATTGCAATATTACTCCACGGAAAATATAGTCCCAATACATGATAAACAATATTTTTTTTTCGTCTAGATTTTAAATTAAACCTGAAGTTTAATGATCCAATATAGAATAATTCATTTTTTTTTAAAATAATAAACATTTGGCATGGACAAGTTTTTTTAAACCAAAAAGTACATGTCATTATACCAAGCAATATGGCGCCAAGAAACAGGTTTTTCGACTGTCAGTCAGACAGAAAGAATATTTTCAAGTTGTTGAGGATTACTAGACTGGAAATTATGGTAGCGTAATATTGGCATGTGAGTTTTTTCTGCTGAATGTATTGCAACAGCTGAACAGAGGTTAGTTAATTACTTGTCAAAAGCGTGAAATTCCATCAGTTGTGTATTCGGTCTCGGAGATGGCAACATGATTCGTAGGAAGTGGAATTTTCTGTAGGCCAAATGTATTATTATAAGGATATTTACAGATTCCCATCGATTTCATTGGCAATAATATTATACTTCAGTTGGAAGGCTAAACGTCTGGAAAATGTTAATGGATGGGTTAATTTCTAATTCAAAATGTTAACTCTGGACATTTGTCGGATGCCACACAGCCGATTTTCATCTCTGAAACTATAGATTTACTAGTATGAATAAAGGAAAGGAATGAAAAGCTATTTTAGCTTATTTTTAATGGCTGAAAAAATATCTGCTGGAGTTAGAGAAAAAGCCATTGGATTTTCGTAAATAGTCGCAGAGAAAAGGAGTGTGTAGGGGTAATGGACTGCCTATGCAGGTAGGTCTGCTTTGGTTTAATGTCAGTCTACGTTTGTGAATGTTAAAGAAACTTCCTATTCAACTTTTTGATGACAATGTTTTGGTATCGGAGATAACATTTGAATTGTTTGTAGCATGGGTGCTGTCGTCTGCATGTCTACATGACGCCCATCGATTTCTGCTTGCGGAGTTTCTCTGTTATTTATGTAAAAAATACTTGTCTCAACTCTTCGTCGCGATTTTGTGGACCTCTTTCAACATGTGTCATCACAGGCCGAACGTTTATAATCAGTCAAAGAAGTTGAAACGATGCATATGTATTGCCTCCATTATATTTCATTAACAAACGCGTAGGTATCGTGTCAATTTCAGGAATGTCAACCGTACGCCAAAATCTTTATCTTTTAAAATTATTTTATTAACCAATCAGATAACAGGATTAATGACAAACTACATTAGAATCTACTTTCTATATTCTAACTTATTACTTCTATTTTCTAGATTCATACTTTTATATTCAGAATTTTGAGTTCGAAATTCGAAATTATACACCCTCTCTTCTAAATTCATAATCCTTACTTCTAAATTTGTCATCGTACATTCCAATTTCTTCATTTTGAATTTATATTTCTTAATTCAAAATTCTCGTTTTGTAATTTTAAATGCTAGTTACTTAATAAGTCATTCCGTATTGACTGATTTACATCTTTATTTTTACATTTTCTATATCACTGTCTTATAACCTGTCTGACAATTTCTGTTGAGTCATAATAAGATGGCGGATCATCCGAACCCGAACAGGTAGACACATCATTTCTTCTCCTTTTTACTCACTGGACCTCGTTTTGCGTGAAGTTGTGTTACTATACAGAACCCAAATATAATGGGGAGTCTCCACACTAAGCCTTATGGACCAACTTTCACATATAAACTTGAATTTTATGTCCGAACTGAGAGTCCGAAGTGCTTTGAAAAATCGAAGCGAAATTATGATGTTTGATTGAACTTTACATCGAGTAAATCCAATTTTCCAAACTAAAGTGGATGTTTATAGCCTATTTTTGCACCAAACATTCTGATCAGCATACTCAAAAACTATAATTTTACATGTAAATGCCTGTAAAACGAAATGTCAAAAAACTGCGGTGTACGGCCGTGTCACCACCAAATGTTTACATTTTTCCCTCGATTACGGTTGAGTCATTGCACGGTCGAGTCTAAATTTACAAACTTCATGAGAAGGTCATTTGGTCAATATTACCTGTTACTTTTGCATACCAGTAGAAGTTATTAAAGACATTCAATGGAAACATGTCATTATCTCAACAGTTTAAAGACAGACCTTTTAGCTTGAAAGGAAAGCTTGTTTGTATTTTCTTAAAATATATTTTGATACTGATTTTACAGTCAAAAGGACAATGCGTTCAAAAATTAACTAAAAGTTTTGCTCATGGCAATAAAATATTTTCATACTAGAACAGAACACCAAACCCCTTGTTTTCAACTGTTTGTCACTAGACTAAGACATTAGATGCCTATTGTAATGTATTTAAGATCATAAAGTCAGCACATGAACAACTTGTGGTTCAGCAGATCTATGTAGAATATGAACCTAAATGTAAATGAATAGCGCAACATGTGAACCTGATTTTAATGTCAATTGTTTCATGAATTCCGAATAACTGACGCGTCCACCAAATTTTCCAGCAAATTTTCGAAAAAGGTATTTAGTTCTTTTTATGATCTCTATTAGAGAAGCATAAAACATATCTCTGACTATACAAGGTCAGTGTTAATGTAGAAAATCACACATTTTGCGACATTTCCTTATCGCACTTTTTTTTTAAATTAAAATACATGCATTTCATTTTAGTAAAATATTACTTTGAAAATCAACAAATATTACATCACAAACACGAGACAGATTGATGATCATTGCATTTGAAATAGCATATCTATATTATGGTGAACTACTAGTATGTTATGCTTCTCTAAGAAATTTTACAAAAAAAAACGTTGAAAAAGATTTCAATCCCTTTTCAGTAATAGGAACAGAAGAAATTCGTTGATGGATAAGAATTCGGCAACTGCCTTGTCCTATCAGTACTCCGTCAGGGTTCAGTACAGGACCATTGTCTCTTTTCATATATATCAACGACATTATCAAGCAAAACATGTCCCTTCGCACACCGTACCATCTTCTATTTTACCATCAACTTACAATCTGACTGTAGTGAACTTCAGTCTGATCTAAAAGAACTCTAAAAATGGCAAGAAGAGTGGTTAACGTCCTTCAACACAAAAATCATTCACATATCTAGGAAAAGAAAACCAGTACATTTTGAATATACTCTCCATAACAAAGTTCTTAAATCAGTGGACAAAGTATCATTTGATCTCACCATTACCAAAAATTTATCCTGGAGTATAGTCACAAAAATAACATCTCAAACCAGGCAAATAACACTTTAACTAGCATGGTGTAAAAACCAACCATCACTAGAACAAGGAATTAGCATATTATACCTATGTAAGGCCTCAGTTAGAATACTATTACATAGTTCGGGATCCTTGGCAACTAATGTAAGTCCACAAATGAAAATAGTTCAAATAATTAAGGGCAGCTTAAGGTACACACTAAATCAATACAACTACCAATACAGTGTTACGAAAATACTACTGTAATAACAGCAACTTAACTGACCTACGTTACAACAGCGCAGACGATTCTTTTCATTAATTGTGTAGAATAAAAAAACAACCTGGTCAATATAAATGGTCAAATGTACTAAATATCATCAACAGATCATAAATGTATGCTGCCATATTCAAATCACCATCCCTCATGATCATCTTCCTTTCCTCGCATCTAAGAATAAGGAACGGGTTACCATCCGAATTCCAGACCTTTCATCATTTAAGTCTGGACTGCATCCAATCATCTGCAATTAACTAAATTCTACGTTTTTATCTGATAGTTTTTTTTTCAGAAATGTAAAAATATCGCTTATAAAGATTCTCGCACAAAAGAAATATTTCACCCAAATGTGCCTCCTTGTATATTCAACAGATTCAATAAAATGAGTATCCCGTAGATGTATTGAGGGAGTGGGTTTGGTGTTCTGTTCTTGTAAGCAAATATTTTATTCGCGATGAATGAAACTTTGATTTTAATGTCGGACGCCTTGTGTTTTTGTCTGTAAATTCAGTGTCAAAATAAACTGTTGAGATAATGACATGTATCCATCGAATATCTTTGATAAATTGTCTGCTAAAATAACAGGTAATATTGACAAAATGACTCAACTGCATGCACTCTGCTTATGAAGTTTGTAAATCTAGACTCGACCGTGCAATGACTCAACCGTAATTGAGGGAAAAAATGTAAACATTTGGTGGTGACACGGCCGTACACCGCAGTTTTATAGGCATTTACAAGTAAAATTATAGTTTCTGAGTATGCTGATCAGAAGGCTTGGTGCAAAAATAGGCTATGAACATCCACTTGTGTTTCGAAAAGTGGATTGACTCGATATAAAGTTCAATCAAACATCATAATTTCGCTTCGATTTTTCAAAGCACTTCGGACTCCCAGTTGGGACATAAAATACAAGTTTGTATGTGTACGTTGGTCTATGACGCTTGGTGTGGAGACTCCCCATTATATTTGGGTTCTGTACAGTAACACAACTTCACGCAAAACGAGGTCCAGTAAGTGAAAAGGAGAAAAAAATGAGGTGTCTACCTAATCGGGCTCGGATGATCTGCCGTCTTATTATGACTCAACAGAAGTTGCCGTACAGATTACAAGACAGTGTAAATGTTAGAATTGTCATAAAAATACAAAATCAAAATTAAGAAGTTAGAAAGATTTATATAGAATAAAGGAGTTAGAATGATAAAAATAGAAACAAGCATAATTCACAAGCTTTAAGAAAAATCTAAGTCACAAAGGTGCTTGACTTGGTCACAGGGGCCGGTAACATACGAATTAATAGACCGGGCCCCATATATATTTATAAGAATATATGGGGCCCGGTGTATTAATATCGTATGTTACCGGCCCCTGTGGACTTGGTAGGGTTCTATTAGGGGTTTAGAGAATAATTTATGCCGGAATACATAATAGGTATTTAATCAATAACCAAGATACTCTGTGGAATAATATCCGACGGAATAAGTGCACTAGTGAGTAGAAATCAATATCATATAAGATATACACCAGGAATGAATTTACGTTTACTAACATGTACCATGGATGGGGGGACTTTTTCTCATAATGTGATTTTAGCTTTTTTGGTTGTAATGGAATGCTTTTGGCATGTTTGGTACAATAAATCATTTGTTAACTGTTTTTGACCATTAAGTGTTTCTGGTCTGTTAACTTTTTATCTCCCTTAACTGTTAAAGGAACTGAATGAAATGAAATGCTTGCTGTTTATCATAATACTGTCAGTTAATAGACTGTTAAGCCCCTCTTGTTTCCCTGGATTATATTGTCTAATGGGTTAGAATGACAAAAACAAATCAGCTGACAAACAGAACATTCAATACGCCCTAGCCTTGCCTAGCTGGCTGTGGCGGAAACCATGCAGTGAGCAGATCGTGCTTACCCTTCCGGATCACCTGCTGATACCTCTCGTTTTTGTAGGTGTTAACCATGCAAGTGCTTTTGTGCATATTTGTGGCGTTCTTGTTAATTTTTCTTGATTTGTTTGTCGTTGCAAATTAGGTTTGAGTTTATAGAAGAAGAAGAAGAGGAAGAAGAAGAAAAAAAGAATGTTTTATTGTCCATTACAATGGGCCCACGAGGGGCATAATGCAAAAAATACATATAAATAAACAAAGTAAAACATAATACAATTTAACATGACAATTATATACACGCTCGTGTGTTTAAATCAACAAATTATAATGATGAGTGCACCCAAGTGCAACCATGGCGAGGTTTCTGCAAATTGATAAATATGCATTTATTAATATTATGGTGATAATTATATTAACATGTTTTATATTTTTCTGTCTTCCTCATTATGACTTATAAAAATATTTTCGATTTTATATATATAGGTCCGAATGTCTGACAACTAATAATCAAATTCATAGACAAGCGAATACAGAAGCAAAGAAGGAAAGAGGAAAGGAGAATTCTGAAATCACCCCCCCCCCCNCCCCCCCCCAAAAAAAAAACAAAAAAAACAAACAAACCAAAAAAAAAACAAAAAACAAAAAAAAACAGACATACAAAAACGCACTAGTCGGTAGACCCTCCTTTCATATGAAAATGTGTCTGTTGTGGTTTTACATTACATTTAACATATTTTATTCGCAATTAGACATAAAAATATATGTTGTGCAGTGGCCACAAATTCATATGTATGATCAAAATACTGAAAATTGAAAAGACATAGTAAGTCACAATTAAATGGAAAATACACAAAAATCTACAAATAAAGAAACAATTAAAATGACAAACGGGAAGAAGATTAACTGCCCAACATTTCGGTCGTATGCTATTCCATTAAGGGGCAACCGGACAGAAAATCAAAGAAAGGCGATTTAAATACGAGAGAAAGCAGACATTTCTTTGTCAAAATATTGGACGAAGTTGTTACAACATTATTGAACGTCCTCTTTCTTTAAAGCGGCTACAAGTATGGCCTTGGCATTATTTTGGATAAGGAACTGGAATCGCTAGTCGCCCGTAATAGTGTACAGCACACTTATACTAATAAACATTTAAAAAAAACGTGTGAAGTGCAAATCATATTTAGGATTGTGTTTTATTCCTTCACCTGAAATGATATTGCATGGAAAAGTATTCAATGGAATCGAATAAAAATAAAGTACTTCTATAAAAACAAATATACTGACGAACACCCTTTAGAATAACTGAATAAAATAAAAAGTAGAAAAATGAGCACTGCAGGTCAATGACAAAAAACTGCATGTTATAGACAATATAATAAAAAGCATTAGCTTTATCATATCGAATTATTGTCAAATACAAACATTTGAAGCACAACGAATCATTATCATAGCACCAACTCTACATCACGAGACACCGAGCTTCAACGTTGTTTGTCTCAAAGTTAACATTTTCACAATGAAACAAAGAAAGATTAAGGTGCCCTCCTCCTTATTGTGAGTATGTAAATATGTTGAATATATTTAGATCTAAACATATTTAGAAACGTGTTCAGGCGTTTAAGAATGTCTTTATATCGTGCTTAGTATCCATAATCTAATAAAACCAAGATAATTTGCATTATTAAATCATCAATGTGTTTAGAAATAAAGATGTTTAAGAAATAAAATATTTATGAATTTAGCACAATCCCAATACGTTTACGACCAAATGTTTAAATCTTAATAGTGTTTTACATTGTGCCGTAACCCATAATACCATATAGGATCACTGTACCCGATGAAATGATTGTTGGTCAGGTGGCGCATTGTTGGTGTGCAATAAACAAGATATGCATTAGTGAACTGCATCTTTACTTCGAAATTAAGTACATTTTAAAGCATTTTTCGAGAAGTGATTGCATTATTGTATCTAGATATGTTTTCCGTTTTTAGATTTTCAAAAATGATAGCATTGCGTGATTTGAAAGCCTTTGTTACTTTCATCCCTTCAGAAATTCTATGGCCGTCACCATGACATCATTGACAGATATGACGTGTCTGTGTCCCAAATGAAAACGGACATTTTCAGCTAAATTTCACGTCTTCACGGATTTGACATAACCGGATTTGACTCAACCCCGGATTGACTCACTGATAGTGTGACGGGTGCCGCTAGCGGAGCAGGACATGCTTACCCTTCCGGAGCACCTGATGTCACTCCCGGTTTTCATGGGAGTTCACACTATGAGTGCCTTAGTTCTTAATGTTATCTTTTTATTTCCGTGCATTGTAGCTGTCTCACGTCCTTGTTTTGTCTTTGTTTTTATCTGTTACCGTTTCTGCCATGTCTTTGGACTTCGATTTTTGTAGTCATCGCTTCCCTTGTTCCTTCGGTATTCTACTGCCGTTGTTTGAAAGGGGATATTCTAAAAGGCTGTCAATTTTTTGATTGATTTGACTACTCCTGTGTCTTATTTGAACACTTTAACCTCATTTTCATGATTTTAAATGTACTTCAGTAGCAAAACAGTGTATTCTTTCTCTTTTGTGAAAAGGACATTTGAAAATAACCCAAATTGCAACCAATAGAACGATTATTTTTCCACTGTACGCAAAGAAATTCTGTAGGTCACTTCTGTCACATTGTTGGAGTGAAACAGTACACATGATTGTTGCGTAGTGATACTTTACTGTACGCATTTTTGATGTCAGTATACAATTATTTCATGCCTTAAAAGGAAACAGCAAAAACTATTGTCCCGAGGTGATGGAAATTACTTGTGAACTGTTGCCTGAGGCCAGAGGCCGAAGGCAACAGTTTACAAGTCATTTCCATTATCGAGGGGCAATAGTTTTGCTGTTTCCTGAAAGGGGGCATGAAATAACTGTTTTATTAACTTATATAAGCAATAAAAAATCTTGCTTATAAAAAATTTTCTATACGGGTTAGCCTTACGGTAAGATTTAAATGACGTCGCACTGCGCATTTATTTTGCGCATTGAACAGTTCGTCCGGAAATCGGTAAACAGTTAACTGTTGCACCCGACGTTAAATTTTCACGAAAATAGTTTAAAATGCTACATATGAAAAAATGTAACTATAAGTTAATAATATACAGTTATTTCATGCCCTTGAAGGAAACAGCAAGAACTATTGTCCCGAGGTGATGGAAATGATTTGTGAACTGTTGCCTGAGGCCAGAGGCCGAAGGCAACAGTTTGCAAGTCATTTCCATCATGGAGGGACAATAATTTTGCTATTTCTTGAAACGGGGCATGAAATAACTGTTTTATTAACTTATATAACCAATAAAAAAATCTGCCATATAAAAAAAAATTTCTACACAGGTAACATATGAATGACGTCGCACTGCGCAGTTATTTCGCGCATGGAACAGTTCGTCTGGAAATCGGTAAACAGTTAACTGTTCCACCCGACGTCAAAGTATTCATGAAAATAGTTAAAGATGTTTCATATGAAAAAAAAGGAACTTTAAGTTAATAATATATTTAATTTGATTGAACACTTTAACCTCATTTTCATGGATTCAAATGTACCTCAGACATGAAACAGTGTATTATTTCTCTTTTGTGAAAAAGACGTTTGAAAATAATCCAAATTGCAACGCATTTTCACTACCAATGTATTTATTTTGACTTATTAAAAGTGATAGATTTGTTCAAATATATCGCACTTTTACTACCTATTAGTCTACTAAAGATGATTATTCCAGTTTTTCGTTCATTACTGAGGATTAAGCCTTTTTATTTACTGAGGATTAAGCTTTTTTATTTACTGAGGATTAAGCCTTTTTATTTAACTCGGAACATATTGACGGCATATTGAAATTCATATTATATTCAATTTAGAATTCACTTGACCCATGTTCATAATTGTATCCCTGTAATTTTCATTTGGGTTTAATATACTTATTGTTTATTGTTTGTCGCAAACATTAATGTTTAATAACAAAAAAGATATTTAGGCGAATGTCCATCAAGTAGTTACATGTGCCTGTATACTATATACATGTACCTAAAAAGACTGACTAACGCGTTTGCATATTTACTTATTGACGTATGCAGGTACCATATATGTTGTGCTCTCCTCATGATTTTTCTGGTAGTTGCTATTGCATTCGTGCATTCGTGACATTTTCTCTGTGTGCTGATTCACAAAATGAAAAATTCCTTTGCTCGAACATCATTTAGTTTATGTCTGTCATACTATAATGCATAGTGCCAACGTATGCCGATATGTTAAAATATTTTTGCACACTCTGATGTGCGTTACACATTTCTAAACATGTTATAAACACGATTGAAACACATTCGCATGCGTTTGTAAATGTTGGTTTTGTCGGAAATTTTGAAAATGCTTACATTTTCACTAAGTTCGCCAACCTGTTATTGATAAGTTTTGCATAAGCTATAGACCAACGCCAGCTGTATTTAAACATGTTAAACATGTTGTGTGTGATATGTAGCTATCTCTTGAACGCTGTTTTACTGCGGCTTAGGTATTTTTAAGTAGACGGGAAACGTGGCAAAAAAGTGCACGTAAAAAACGGGAAAAGATGTCGATTGTGAAGCAGGCACCATTGAAAAAGGAGCCTGTGGAACCGGAAAAGGTTATGAAAAATATATATGAGTCTTTATAAGACTTAGATATATTCTCCCGCTCGGGAAACGGGAAAATTGTGGAAAAAATGATGACATTTTGGGAAAGGTTCCATCTTCTAAAACACTGTTATAAATTGACACAAAAGGCATATACAGCCATGTCTGACTGTTGATAAGTCAGAAATCACACAAGTGTGGCATATATTTTATCAATTTTTATTTAAGTTTTAATATATACTTACATGTACCAGAGACCACTTTACACGATTTTGGCAAACATTTGAGGATATTCTGAAAATTACCGAAAAATCATAGGAACAAACTTCACGCCTAGTTTCATTTTGTGACATCAAAAAAGCTTGGACTAATATACTATAGCAAGGAAAAAGTGAGGACCTGAAAATCTTTATCCATAAATTTCATTGTCACTGGCGGCACTTTTGTTTTTCCGACAAGGACAGAAATTGAATGAAAGTAATTGGTCATGTTTTTCATAAATTTAGGAGCGACATAAGGGCCGAACATTTGTTTTGATTTGGGGGGATACAAATAAAAAAATGATGTGACATGGCGGAAGTAAATATTTTGCCAGAAAATAACATGTGAATAATTATAAAATATTCTTTTAAGCAAAATCCCCCACCGAAAATTGAATGGTCGTCAACTAAAACATAGTCCATTGGAAATCTTTATATGTTCAAAACAATTATGCAAAATTACTGTTTCTATGCATTTTTTTTATATTCTCAAACCACTCGAGTCGATGTCACTGTTGCTAGACCAGAGGTCCCAGAAGAAATTTACAAGTCCAATAGTCAGACTTGTCTGAAATGAAAATTTAAATTCGCGTTTTATGGAAATTCAACTGTTTTTATCACAATACCACAGATGCTTCATTCCGTGCATTGCCCTCGGCTGGATGTCTTTTGTTCTGGATTTGGTCTCCTATTTCGATATTTCGGTAATGAATACTTCTCTCTGACTATTTTTTAGTTATGGCTTTTCATGAAACACGTGTGTAACATAGTAAAATTTACTGTTTAGGTCTATTATGCAACTTGGGGGTATTTTTGTATTATCAGATTACACAAAACTGTTTACTTCGACAAAACTGTTAATCCCGACTGACGACGGAATCGAGCAGCTCCGAATCTCCCTTTTTCCGACAGTGAAGGGGGTAAAAATGAAGTATTAATGTTAAATATTTGCACTTTAAAATATAACTTGAGAATATTTTCACCTATTTCAATAATGTAACCTTTTTATCAAGATTAAAATGATTATATTTTGACTCTATGGATCATGTAATTGAAAAAAAATAAAGAAAAAATCTATCCTTTCCCTACTATGAGGCAGAAAACAACCATTCCCGTAACACTTTTAGGCCAACTATGCTTATTATAATATTAACTTCACTACATCAATACGTACAATAAAGAAAGGTGTTGACCTATACAGTAAAACGCTGCGCACAGCTACCAAAATCGCTTCTAGTGTTACACCCTAAACCTTATATTCAAGTCCTGTTAATGACAGCTTGGAGTCACCATATGCTATCTTTGGACAGAATCTTTTACGGGAAAACACTGTAAAAAGTTTGAAATTACCACAATAAAGGGTAAATTTACAAAGAAATTAGGCCGTGACTGACAATATCTGCATTTATATCCATTTGCACTCATCATTCTTGAAAGACGTAAGCTTAAAGACATATGATATGTAAAACACATCTCTAATAAACTTCATACATTGTCGAGCTGCTGCATATACACATGAAGTCAGTATGCTTTTACGTGAGGAAAAGGGAGCCTATATATATAGTCAAAGTTCAACCAAAATAAAATACTAGTAATCAAATACATCGGCAAACGAATATCAAAGCAAAAGGGGTAAAAAGGAAATTCTAAAACTTGAATAAACATGGCAATTTCTTACGGAAACTGAGACTACATTATAACGAAAAAATAAACAAACAAAATCTGAACAAGATCTCCACAAAAGCACTAGCAATGTGAACCCCCTACAAAAACTAGAATTTCGAACTCAGAATTCTGAATATTAAAGTAAGAAGTCAGAAAATAGAAGTAATAAGGTAGAATATAGAAAGTTGAATGAAGAAAAGAAGAATTCAGCATAAAGAATTTTGACCCCTTTGGCTTTCCATACAGATTAATATATAAGAATTTCGTTGTTTATGTATTTCTATAGATTTTCATACTTCTCTATTTTTTTCTGAAAAAAAAAAGATCTTGTTAAAAACCCAGGAGTAACTCCCTCTTGCATAGCTCTATAAATAACTATTTAGATCCCATTGGCAGTTTGTAATCTTTCAGCTTTTATACATATTTCTGTATATAGACCAATAAACAGTTAATTAATGGGTGTACGGCAATATATCCTAATTTTTCCCAGTTTACTGGAAACCATCGGAGTATTATATCCCATGAACTTATAAGGGCAAGGTTATACTATGCAGTCATTGACTGTGACGACAAAATCAGCTGTTGTAAGATTTTTATTATGCCTTTTCATAAATAATGTCTTCTTTTCTTTTTGAAATATGTTTTATTGATATAAACATGCTTTTACAATGACTTTCATTTCTGTTAAAGACACTATATTTCATTAATTTCATCGTAAGACAATTCAGTTTTGGCAATCAAGAAGACAGACGATAATGTAACTCGCACGGATTAATTGAACAATCAAAATAAGAGGAGTCCAAGAGGGGTTTTATCAACTTTTTTTTTTATGATTAGCAGAAAAACAGTGGTTTTTTTCCATAACAGTTAACACAAAGTAAAAAATAATAACAGAAGAGAAAACACTTAAGTCATAAAAAGTTAACAACTTATTTATTTCACAAAAACATTTAACTAACACAAAATTTCCAACAGAGTAAAAGAAAGGGTTTTGAACCCCATCCTAAAAATGATGTTGGTCAACAGAGAAAATGCAACAGTCAATATGGAATCTTGTATTTAAATTAAATCTTTTCTTTGCTGTATAGATTTTATTTTGCCTTCCCGCGGTATATTTGGAAAAAGGATTGCAATGATTTGCTTTATTGTTCTAAAAAATACACGTTTAACTGTTAAAACTGTGTAAAATACTATTTCGCTTCCTTGTCCGCCATTTTGCAATTCTCTACATAACAAATATTTACAAATTAGGGCTTTGTTTGGAGGCTTTTCGTTGCTTGCATTTTTTTTTATCGATGTAACGCGTTAATAACAGCAAAGTTTTTTTCTACTGCCAAAATTTAGTACCCATCAAATAATAAACTATAACTACGTAAACTTAGTACATTTGCAATGTACCATTGAATTTTGTCCTAGCCTCTCTTTTTCCTACCTTTATATGTGTCACATCTGAGTGAGTCAGGCCAGTAAAATCCAAATTTTTCCATTAATGGTTCACATCCAGCCCGTGAACTTTCACACAGATGCCGAGATGGTTTTATTATTGGTCCATTCGGATTTTCTGGATCACATTTTGGCACATATAAAGAGCACAGGAATTTGTTCAGGTTCGGACTACATTGGACTTTTACTATCGGAAAGAACTGATGGATTTCAAGTCCTGCATCATCCTGTTTTAAATGTCCAAGTAGGTTAGGAAACTTAGTCATACTATATCCTATATCTTTACACAAAGGAACCTTGATTTCTTCACACTGATCAGCATCAGAAAGTTTAGAAGTCAAAATAAATGTTAAAAAGAGTAAACAAAACATTTTAAATCTTGACTTGAATATTACAATATGGAATTACGCCTTGTTAAGTATTTAATATATTGCTCTACTTGTAACTTACGATTATACATTTTGTCATTAATTTAACTTTATGTACTTCAACTCCTTATCATTGACATAAATAGTTACAAAATTTTAACTGCTAAGTACAGTATTACAAAATCAAAATTATATCCGACCACAGAAGTAATTAAGTTTAACTAACTAAATGGAAAACCGACTGTATGAAAGGAATGTGATTTCCACACAAATCGTAGACCAGGAGAACAGTAACTCTTGTAATAAACGTTCATTTTTTAAAGGAATTCATGATATAGAATTAAGCATTTTAAGTTATATTGTTGGAAAAATAAATCAAAAATACAACTGGTCTTTCAGCCTTACAGGAAAATTTTAATTCAACCATTATAAATATCAAATGAGTTTAAATGTTTGTTTACTTAGCAGAATTCAAAGGTATTCTTGCTAGGCATAATTTCAAAGTAATGTTTAAGATGCACTTGTTCTTGAGAAAATATCTAATATGGATACACTATCATACTTTCAAATTTTGGCATTTGTTATTGAAT
>MJUU01046016.1:0-23491 GCA_002080025.1 Modiolus philippinarum | reverse complement strand
TTGTAATAAACGTTCATTTTTTAAAGGAATTCATGATATAGAATTAAGCATTTTAAGTTATATTGTTGGAAAAAAAATCAAAAATACAACTGGTCTTTCAGCCTTACAGGAAAATTTTAATTCAAACATTATAAATATCAAATGAGTTTAAATGTTTGTTTACTTAGCAGAATTCAAATTTTGCTAGGCATAATTTCAAAGTAATATTTAAGATGCACTTGTTCTTGAGAAAATATCTAATATGGATACACTATCATACTTTCAAATTTTGGCATTTGTTATTGAATTGTTATTCTGGCCATTCTGTCTATATAAGCCCACATCTCACTTTTGGTAGAAATGAGGATCTGATTTCCACACGAATCGTTTGATAAAGAGAATGGTTGTATTTGATGCTCTTAGATAAATTTCAGAACAGTTGTTTTTAAATTGATGATATAGAATTTCAAGAAAATAATTCTATGATATAAGGTTGAAAAAGAAAATTAAAAAATTGAAGTTGTCTTTGGCGTAGCGAGCAAAATTTTTGATATTAAGCTTAGTTAAAATCGAATTAGTTAGAAAGTCAGTTTTCGTTGAAAAGAAAATACAATTTAAAATAATTTTGTGCTAGATACATTTAAAGGAAAAGGTCATGTTATTATAAAATTCACAAATTTCAAAAGAAATGTGTAAAAAAATTGCAAGACTTCAAAATATTTTTTCCGCTTAATAAGATTATTAATCGTATATCAAAAAATTGGTAATTTGAATTTCCCGCGCGTATGGCAGCAACCATTACTGGATGACCTATGACGTCACTAAGTCGGTTTGTGTAAACACAGGTAAAAACAGAGCAACGAGGAAGAAAGTTTTATAATAATAGTTAATTAGCGATGTCTGAGGAATATGGGAATATGGGACTGGTTGCATATAACTTTGAACCAGAATATAATGAGGAAGAATTGAGAAATTTGACAACCGAGGATTCTCGAAACGTTGAAACCCCGACTTTGGAAGATTGGTGTGTTTGCAACGAGTGTCAAGAAATGCCATCATCGCAAGAATGTGTCTGTTGCCGCTCTTCGGAATATGTCCAGCCGAATATTGATGAACTGGAATGCATCACGGAACATCCCCAGTTCGAACTTCTGATACTGAATCTAGACGTCCTTGCGGTTGCCTTTATTTAGATTCTGATGTTCAAGAGACAGCCTTGTCGGGCCCCAGACAACTTGACGAATGAGTATGTAACGATTTCTGACTTTACTTTCTAAATAGCAAAATCTAAGTTGGCAATGGTAAATAGTAAGACACGACTTGCATTATGCTCATCCGTCGACTTTGTACCGTAGTGAGGACATGACCCCCCAATCCCCCCTTTCCAATTTTTTGTGCCAAAAAACTTGTCAGCACTGGGGGGTGAGAAAACTTGCGAGATTTATCAAAGTTTAAATGGAAAAAAGAAAAGATTTTAAGAAAATGCAGCAAGCTTTCCCTGAACATGCCTAATTTTCTCTTAATTATTTTGCACGAGAGTTGGTAGGCCTCGAAACTCTTCTATTTTCTCTACACACATATTTTGGGTAGGTTAGAACTGTACTTGTACACGCAGAATGCAACTGGATCAAGGTTTGGGCTATGGAATATGTATCCGAATGAAAACGTTACACGGAATTGAGTTATAATTATATATCAATGCAGATTTTACAATATTTTTGTGTGTAATCATGGTAATGAATATTGAAAATACATGTCATATGCATGAAGGGTTATAACAATTTTTTTACTAGGTTGCACTTTGTGTGTACTTTACATGTAGCCTTAATTAAATGTATTCTACTCAAATGTAAATTTGTAAAACTTAAAAGCCTGACTTGCACATGTACATAAAATAGTAATGCCTAAAATGACTGAAATTACAATCACATGATTGCACATGTAGATGTATTTATATTAGAACATGGTTTTAAATAAACATTTATATATATATGGCATGTATTCACATTGTCCTCTATGTATTGTCGCCTAACCAATGAAAGATATATTTTAATTTGTAAGAGTACTTCACCCGAAGTTTTGATAAAGTAAGTTGTCAGTCTTGAATTTTTTATGCTTAGTATATACTACATGTTAACATGGATGTACATGTACCTGTAAATTATTCAACAACTTGCATCAAATACCACTAAAATCATGAAAACTGTTGGCATTGCCAGGCCTTCTTGACTTCACTGTTACATAGGGGTATGAGGAATGAAGTCATTATTGAAAGCCTCATAACAAGTTCCAAATAAAGAACAACTTAAAGAATAGTCTCTGTTACTTTGTAAAACAGTGAATTCATGGCATTGTGTCTCTAGTATTTATTATATAAATCCCTTCATAATTCATTCAGAAATTACTTGAAAGTAAATATACACATAAATGCAATGAATGCAAACATCATGATCATCATAATTTAATTTTGTTTTTCAATCTATTATTTGTCATGAAATTACTAAATGTATTCAACAAAAAGAACAACAATGTGTATCAAATCTACGTGTGTAGTACTTAATTAACAACATTCTACGTGTGTAGTACTTAACAATATTCTATAATAATATGGGAATATATTTTGACGATAGGTGTTTTACAGAATCATTTATAATTACATTTTATTTTTTTTCAGGCAATCTCGGTTAGCAGCCTACAGACAATTTGTATGTTGGATGTTAAGGGGTGAAAAACTTGGCAAGGGAAAGCGAGTAGTTATTCCAGCGAATTCGTGCAGAATACCCAGCACCAAATGGACAATATACAGGTTTTCAAAATCAAACTGTATTTGACAATAATTTAGACTTATTTTAAAGTGATATTGTAAACTGCAATAATTTATATTTTATTGTTAAGCATATAAACATCTTTATCGACCACATGTTTTTTCTTGCTTGAAAAGCAGAAAGAAAGATCAGCATGTATTACCATCATATTCTCAGTCATAGATTGAAATTGTAATGGTTTTATACAACAAGAAATTGTAAGATTTATTACAAAATAGTTTGATTCTCCCTCTTGCATTGTTCTGTCCTAATATATAGTTGGTTTTGGCATTTCATTTGGACCTTTTCGGTTATTTGTTCCCTATCAGAGTAACAAATGTTCGGTTTATGCTCAACCGTGTTTGTTTTTATCTACTCTTAAGAGACAGAAGTTGTCGAAACGGTCATATGCACAAACTAAATTAACAATATACATGATATATCATGAGTTTTATTATTTATTAGGAAATGACTTAATTTAATATATTTTCCTCATTTTCTCACAACATACATGGAGGCAACAATTGTTTAGGTCATATTTTACGGTATGGTATGGTACAGTCATTGTTTCATTTGCGGACAAATGATTTTTGTTCAATCTGCAGTTTTGTACATGTATCACTCACTTATCATTATATATGGTGACCCAACACGACATGATACAATAGGTCCCTAGTATATATAGCTGTAAAACAAACAAAAATAGTTTTTTTTGTTACTATCATACTATGCGTCAGGTTAATGCAGTTTTTTTCTGCATGTTTGTTGGCTTTGAAGCTTTCATTTTTGATATGATGATCTTCTATAAATGCTGCACTCATTTTACTTCAATGACTACCGATTTTATGGAGTAATTGAACACGAGAGTTGGGCATACTGACATTAGGATACTTATATCTATTCAGTACTAGTATCCAGAAGTATGTTTTTCATTAAGAGTAAATTATATGTGGAATCAAAAGATGAAAGAAAAAAGAGAACAGGGCTACAATAAGATTAACTTATTGTCCATGTTGCAAAAATACCAATTTTTTATTTTTAGAGTTGATATAATACTGAACTTTTTGACTATTATTTAAAATCTGTAAACAGAATATTTATTTTTTTTTACACATGTATGTGTTCAAATATGCTTTTAAGGAGAGGATATGGAGCAATAGTTCACGATACATTTTTTTTTTGTACAATATGATAATAAACATCAAGGAAAACTAATTTAACATGGAACAACATGAACAATGCTTTTCTACATTTTTGAAGTCAAAGTAGGCCTGATAGTTAGTGCTTGTGATACATGAATTTTAGGTCAAAGGGTCAATCATAAGTTTTAAATCGGGAAACTAGGTTCTGTACAAGTTCCGACTTGGCTTGTGCTGGAATTGGTGCAATGTTTCCATTATTTTTTTATTCAATACTGGGACAAATCATATCTTCCTTTTGTATTATACACATTTTCATCATCGTTCGCACCCACTTGAATGATTTTTCATTGTAAACGGGTTTCGCAACCCATTTTCCTGTTCCCTTAGAGTAACTTGTCCATCCGCATCATTTTTTCCCGCGATTCTGAGACATGTTGTGATCTATAACAGCTAAAGTTGTCCTTGCATCCATTTGATCTGCATCCAATTCCTGCTTCTTGGGCACATACTTAAGAAGCAGACTATGATATACTTCTAAGTCACCCGTGTGGCAAAATTCGCTTAGCTCTTTGATATCACCTCCTTTTTGTTTAAATAACTAAATACCGAAGTTACTGTGAATTTAAATTCTGCATATGCGCATTTCGACAACTTATGTCACTTCAGTGCTGATAAAATCTAAACGTTTGGAAGACCATAACCTCAAAGATATTTAAAAACTGATAGAGAACAAATAAGCAATATGATCTAAATGTAAAGCCAAAATCAGCAAAGGACAGAGCAACAAAATTTACAAAAATTTAGATATTGTAAGGTTCCAAATAGAATCGGCTTTCGGGTCAGCACCGAAGTACTGACTACTGGGCTGGTGAATACCCTCGGGGACTAACAGTCCACCAGCAGTGACTTCCTTTAAAGTATTGTGTGCCTTGGAACCTTTCATCAACCATTTCTTTTTCCTTGCAACATCAGGTGCTATTTCTTCATGTGCACATTTTGTGACATTTTTACCCTCAAATTCATGCTCGATTGTAATGTGGTGAACAATAGAGATAAAACTTTCCTCTAACCATTCTTTATCTCCATTGCAGTTGCTGGAACACCACCACAAGTGGTTGCATATTGCTCTTATCAAAGGTCCTAGGTCTTCTGTACCTCTCAATTTTGATTTTCCCTGGAGCTTTTTACAGATGGTATTTGCTAGATGCCAAACATCAAATTGGTGCTCAATATTTGAATACTGTTTTTTCATTAAACTTCTTATCTGAACATGACGATCAGTAGGAAGAATTGTAATGGTAAATCCCTTATCTAAAAGGTATTCTATACACCTGCGAAAACCCTCCACCTCCATTTTACATGAACTATCTGTTTCAGTGACTCTTATGTTCACAAATGCCAAAATATTTTGAGTTTCCATATCCATGAGTGAATATGTGCAGTACTTTGCACTGAATCCAGGTGAATCGCACCTAACATCCCGAGCTAGTTGAATGGTTCTGTTAGCAGTTTTAATCTTGGTTAATAGTTTATCTTGAATAAGCGACCAAGTGTGTTGAATCACTGGCATCAGGTATTCACGTTGAATACTTGTAAACGTTGATTTTGAAATGAACTTCAAATTCATGAACTCGGCAAATTGAGCAATATGAGTATAGGTTTGTCCACAAAACAAGGTAGATGCACTTACTAAAAGATTTCCTGCTGGCATTTTACCTATAAGTGGTTGCAAAAACCATTTATGAATTAAATGTCCACTTGTACAAAAAATTGAAGCCCTGAATAGAATTCCAG
The DNA here is from genome assembly GCA_002080025.1 of Modiolus philippinarum. NCBI lineage: Eukaryota > Metazoa > Mollusca > Bivalvia > Mytilida > Modiolidae > Modiolus > Modiolus philippinarum. The sequence continues at coordinate 17,772 of MJUU01046016.1, read as the reverse complement.
AAGAACAATCTTTTACAATATCAGACAGATCTACTGGACAACTGCATACCTGGCATGTCATTCTAGCAAACAATTGGTCGAGCTGATTCTCGAAAACAATAAATTTTCTCTGATTAGTTATCGAACTGTACACATCATTTTCAATGTCAGCCTCTTTTTCCGAGTATATGCTCTCATCATCTGAACTAACACTTTCCGTATCTATATCAAAAGTCTTATCATTTTTGTCATCACAGAAAGTTGTGCTATTAAATGACATATTCAGCAGATCATTGTCATTTTTATCTGGGGTTGCTAGTAAGCTTACATTTGGCAGTTTTATTGGTGTACTACTTGAAATTGCAATTGGTCCTGGGTCAATGTCTTGCATGGTTTGATCAGTATTTACCCCAATTGTACGAGTACTTTTGGCACTGCTTTGTGATTTGGTGTAGCTGTGATCTGTTATTAGTACTGATGAACTTGAATTGTTTGCTTGCAAACACATCACACAAGGATGACCACATGATTGAAGTATACTGACAGAATCATCAACATGAGATACAGCAAGTGGTAGGTCCTGCAAAGATAAAATGTTTAAGTGTTATTTGAATTTTCGCAAATAAGTGAAGTTTCTTTTGCCGACTACAAATATCACAGAAAGCGAGATATGTTCAAAGTATGATAACAACAGTGTAAACTTGCATTTTGTTTTTGTAATAAGGTCAGTGTCTCGGTTACTATAAGTTATAGATCAATCATATTTTATATGTATTTTCAGTCTTTGGTAGTACATATCACTTTTGTCTGTGGCCTCAATTTCACAGTCTAGCACTATCGGCCAAGTGCGAATCAATGAGATCATTATTATAGTCTAAACAATAATAAATAATAAATTCAATAATGTTTATAACAGTTATAATGATTTTTTTCAACAATCGCATATATTTCTTGACTATAATAATGATCTTGTCGATTCGCACTTGGCCGATAGTGGTCTAGTGTGCATGATGAGTTTTTGTGATTTGATTCAAGGTGCTCGATAGTAGTATGTCACTGGATTGTTGAACATTATGCATTATGTGCATATTGTGTCGATTTCATCATATATGTTCAAACAAAATTTAGTGGACAGAAAATTTTCCATTTTAAGTACATGCAATGTACATCCATGATGAAGAGCTTTCCTAGTGTACATGATGTGTTGAGGAGCACCTGAAATTCTAATGAAGCTTCAGCTACAGTTATGTCATATGACCCTTTACTAATTATTGAGGTTTTTAATTTAATACCACCTAAATGTTGTGTTCTCTTGTCTACATGTCATTTACCCAATGTTCTGCTATTAGTATGTAATGAATACTTACTGTATTGACTTCATCAACTGGTACAAGAGGATCAAGACTAGTCTGTTGAAATTCAGTCCTTGTTCTAATATCAGGATTAATAATATCAGCAGGGTTCTCCTCAGTACTTGGCTGCGGGTGAAAGGAAATATCCTGGAAGGAAAAATATTTTAACTCCATTACTCATTTTACTGACCTGAAATTGATAGCCTTAAAGCTAAAGAAAAAAATCATCTAGCTTTAAAAAAGGGGGTATGTTTTGGTCATTATTTTTTATTAGGTGAAAAGGATGACCATCATTTTTTTGCCTGGTTGAACAGAGCGCAATCCGGGTTTTTGTATGGTAGATCTTGGGCAGGCTGTCCATAGGGAAAATGGTGCCTATTAATTTGCGAAAAAAACAAACAAAAAAACCAAAAACAAAATCAGATCTCTGAAAAAAAATTGAATAACTTTTTTTTCTGCATCACCTTTCATACATCTTTCGGTTTTAGTCTTCCAAATATTCTTCATTTTATCTCTAATGAAGAGACAGGGTTGTCAAAATGGTCAGGTGGTATATTTAAAATTCGGGAACATTGACCATAAATACAACCGACCTATCATGAAAAAAGCATTTGATTCCCAATGTTTAAATCAATGCAAATATTTTGCAACTCAAATTTAACTGCATATACCTGTAACATAGATTGTATGTACATGTATTGATATTTAGATTTTTTTTTTTAATTCTCACCAAATGTTCCAAAGTGTCTGTATTGGATTTAGTTTCAGCAGGTGGTCTGGATGCAGTTTCAACGGGATATCTTTTACTCTTTTTCATTGAAAGCACAATATCTTCTTTGACCTGCAAAATGTAAATCTTGAAATTGAAAAATATACAAAACAAAATCATAATATTGAGAGTATACATGGTAAAGTAAAACTAGAACTGACACTTGGATTGGGTGAAAATAGTCTTCTATTGGTTGCAGGCATGGCTTGTAAAAATCATCATTTTTTTCAAGATATGATGGGTTCCTTTTGCTCAGATCTGTTCACTATGTGTCCATATTTGAAAAGAAATGGGGAGGGGTGCATGGATTTGACTAAGTATAGGTCATTTTCCCATGCTTATTTACGTTTTAAAGTCGGATATGGAAAAACATGAAAAACGTACTGCATGTCTTATGTGTATTGAGTACCAACTAGATTGATTTTTTTTGGGGGGATAAAAACACAAATATGCACCAAGGTAGAATTTCCTTGCCAATAAAGGGTTGTTCTTCAATTATTTGACAGTGTATTTTCTGTGCAGAAAATATTCACGCCGGAACAAAACAGATACAATGATAATGATGGATAATGTGATTGATCATAATAAGAGAACAAATTTACAAACTATGTACACGTGCTGACCTTATCTGACACATCGCTAAGTATAATCGTTACACACTGCTCTAAAGTAATAATAACTCCAGACTATTTCTTGTATATGACATTATTTTTATTGATCATACCTGAGCTTGTTGACGCTTTTTCGTAGCACTTTCCGATCTTGCTTTTTGTTTTTGGACTGAAACTCCTGTATTTACGATTGTCGGTACTGCATCTGCACGGAGTTGTTTTCTTTTGGGTGCAAAATTCAGAGATTCCCTCACTGAATTTCTTTCGAAGGAATCGAGAGTAAAGTGATACTCACAAACAACCTTACTGCTGTTATACTTGAATGTTTCAAACTTCAACTTTCCATTCTTTAAATTGTTGATCCAGATTTTACACAATTTTCTTTTCTCGGCACTTTTTTCTGGATCGGGAATTTTAAAAAAACTTTCCCCACACTTTCCTTTTTCATTTGTGCAGTTAAATGCTTGACACGACGGCATTTTGGATTACTTTTTTTCACATAAAGTGTGATTGTCGAAGGTTAAAAAAATTTCAACAGATGATGCTCTCAGTCGCAGTACCAAACCGACTTACTGACGTCACGCGCTAATCGGAGGGTATCGGATTAAGAAAATAACCCTAGAGTAATTATCTATACCATCAATTCCTCCTGTTAAAAGAGTTACTTAAGATGGCTACACGCAAAGATATTGATATTTCGGTACTTCAATGAGCCAAAACTCATTTATTATTGATTATTAATTACCCTTCGCGCTTTACTTATGTTCAGGAGAATACAAAGTTTTAGTAAAGTCAAACTTTACTGGAAGTTGGTCTTTTCCTTTAAAAATAATGTTGTTGAGACCTCCAAGACATTTTAAACTAAAATATTTTTTTTCTGAGTGCTCCGACTTATTTTTGCGAATATTGCACTAAGAGTTCATATCGTTGTTGAAGTTTGTCTTTTATCTTATTCGTGTTTTTCCAGTGTAGTTCCTGGGCAGATTGTGGCATGTAATGATAATTTTCAGCCATTGTAGGTGTTTCCTTTTATCCATTTATTTTTACATTTATTGTATGTTAAACTGTTAAATTGAAAATATAAGTTTTAGAAATTGTCATTTTACAGTTTTAAGAAGCACAATATTTTACCAGGATAACGACCATGAACTTTCAACCAAACATAAATATACATCAAAGTCAAAACGGAAATCAACGGACACATATGGAAAAACAATTGTCGCAAAGCAAAACATTTGTGAAAAAAAAACAATTTATTAAGACAAGTTTGCAATACCAATGAAACAATATGTATTTGTAACAAAAACTGTCCCTTTTCGACGGGGGAGGGGGGCTGATGGAGAATCACTAGCGATTGCGTCTTAATATTTTTATGATAAGATGTATACATATCATAATGCTGTATCTGAAAATATGTAAAACACTGTACGTCTGTTCTCCTAACATTAGGTATCGTGTAAACAATACAACTTTAAGAAAACTGATTTTAGCTTGAAAACCGATGTATATCAGGTTCGTGTTACAATATAGAGTTATTTAATGGGTGTGCAGAATCAGAGCATAATTGTTCCCTAGGTATGGTATGTATCCCATGGACTTATAAGATACAATCAATACTCAAGTTGCATAATCAACGGTAAATTTTGTTATTGTGTACACGTATTTCAAGGAGTAACATATGATACAGTTGCTGACTGGGTACGAAAACAACAGTTGTTATTAGAGGACCCAGTCTAAACTTTTTTGTTATGCATTTTCATATTTAATGTGTGCTTGTCTTTATAAACAATGCTTTATTGATATACCTGCTTTTACTTCTACTTGAAGTCTTGGCTAATAAGCTACATTTCATCCTGAAACAATTCACGAAGTTTATTTTGGCATTCGAGAAGACAATCTGATTCTCGCGCGAGGTTAAATGACTAATCAAAAAAAGAGGGGGGGGGGGGCAAGAGGAGTTTCATTAACAGTCTATAAACATTACAATTTTTATGATTAACAGCAAACAGTGTTTTTATTTTCTTTTAACAGTTAAAACAAAGTAACTATCAACAGAACAGTAAACAAGAAATGGTCCAAAACAGTTGCCAACTGATTCATTTCAAACTAAAAACATTTTGCAACCAACTGAAAATGCCCAACACATAAATAGAAAATGTCTTTCCTCCCCTCAAAATACGGCAAGCGGTCAACAAACGGGAAGCAGTCAACAGACAAAAATAACTGTTGTCGGTCAAAAAAGAAAATAGGAAAGTAAACTATTCGATCTTTTTATGGTATTCGAATTAAATCTGAATTGTCGTGTGTGTGTGTGTGTGTGTGTGTGTGTGTGTGTGTGTGTATTCCTTCTTCTGCCTTTTGGCCATTAGTCCGTTGGTTTATTTTGCCAAAGGCCTATTTAAATAATTGCAATAATTTCCTTCATTGTTCCCAATAATTAATATTTAATATTGTATGAAATACTATTTTGTTAATTAGTCTACCATTTGCAATTCTCTAATTTACATTTTTTTACAAATTAAGGCTTAATTTAAAGGTTTATGTTGTGTGCAGTTTTCTTAACGAAGTATTTATCAATAAAATGCGTTTATTACAGCATGATCCAACATTTTGCTCCCACCAAATATTAAACTAGGACTACATGTACTTGCTTGTTGTTACAAATCTTCTATCGTAAGTTATTACCTTCATACGCTTTATAAACGACGTAAACGACGTAATCCGAAACCTACAAAAAATTTCTGCGCAAAATATCTCATATGCTTACCATGTATATTTCATATAGGGGGACTGATAAGATCCGTTTTACTTTTTTTGCTGCAAACTTTGCTTTTTAGTTTTGTAATTCTTTAATGACGTTGCGAAACTTACGTTTTAATAGGTTTTAAAAGTATTCTAAAAATATAGTCATTATAACTTGAATAATATTGTACTTGGCATAATTTGAATTTGTCTAATAATTACGTCCATGTAATATAATAACCTGAGTTTGTTTGCATCTTCCTTCATGAACTGGATAAAATAAAAATGGATACTATATTTATACATTCCGAAGGTTAAAATAATATTTCATTGAAGCAAAGAAAACTAACAAAAAAAAATAAATAAAAAATAACTTATGTTTTTGTTGTGCATTTCTTTGATGAATGTTTTACCTCATAATAAGATTTTCTAAAAAGTTATTGTTAATGTTTCTTGTTGTCGTTTCTATCTATTGTTTTTAATTTGCACCGCTTCATGATATCTATGTGTTATTTGATAGTTGTCCCCAACCGTACTTAAGGTTTTACAATTTTAACCATCACCACGTTTGAAATCCTATCTTTGTCAGTTTTTGCAGCACTTCATTGTCACTTACCAATCAAAATTCCTTAATATATCCTTGAATTTTGTCATAGCCTCTCTTTTTCCTACCTTTATACTTGTCACAGCCCAGTGATTCAGGCCAGGTAAATCCAAATTTGTTCATTAATGGTTCACATCCAGCCCGCGAATTTTCACACAGCTGTCGAGAAGGTTTTATTATTGGTCCATTCGGATTTTCTGGGTCACATTTAGGCACATACAAAGAGCACAGGAATTTCTTCATATCCGGACTACATTGGACTTTAACTATTGGATAAAACGGATTGATTCCATGTCTTGCTTCATTCTGCGTTCTATGTCCAAGAAGGTTAGGAAATTTAGTCATACTATATCCTACATCTTTACACAAAGGAACCTGAATTTCTTCACACTGATCTGCATCAGAAATCTTAGAAATCAGAAAAAAATGTTAAAAAAGTAAAGACAACATTTCAAACATAGTATAAAGTATGAAATTCCTAGATTTTAATACATTGCTATTTTGTTATCAATTAAAATTTATGTACATCAACTCCTTATCATTTATATAAATAGTTATTGACAAACTAATTACGTTAATTACTTTATTGGAAAATCAAAATCATAACCGGCTAGAGAAGTAAAGAAGTGTAACTAAGAAACTGTAATAATGACTATCTGAAAGGAACGTACATGTAGCTTACAATGAAATCTTTTGCCCAAGAGAATAATTGCAATAAAATTTATATGGTTGAAAGTTGAATTCAAAAGTAGAATAGGTCCTTGAGACTTACAGAGAAAATTTAAATCAAGCATTATAAGAATCAAATTAGTCAAAATGCTTGTTTATTTGATAAGAATTCAAAAGTATTTTTGCTAATAGAAATTTCGACGAAAGGTTTTTAATGTACATGAGCTTGAAGGAATATCTCATACGTTTAGATTTTATCTGCACGTTTAGATTTTATCTGCACGTTTAGATTTTATCTGCACTGAAGAGACATAAGTTTTCGAAATGCGCATATGCAGAAAATAAATTCACAGTAACTTCGGTATTTAGTTATAAATACAATATCATACTTTTAACCTGGATATGGGATGTTGTCTCCTTGACATTTACCCCATTTCCTTTCTTTTTCATATTTAAAATTTTGGCATTTTATTTGTATGTAAAATGCTATTCTGACCATTCTGTTTAGTGCACATTTCTTACTTTTTACAAAACTGGAATACTTACTGCCAGAGCTACCGAAATATTTTTTATACAGTTTCTAAATTCACATATTCGTTTATTCCAAAGAGATATTTTAATATTTCTTGTCAATCTTGCATTAGCACACAAGTTGCACGGAGGAGTGTGTATCCCTTAATCATTTGTTATCACTGGCTCTCTGTCCCTCACCTCAGAAAAATATATTAGTCACAAGGGCTCGTACTAGCACATTAAATGCTTATCCAGAGTATTCCATAAGCCGTCCATGTTTTCGAGCCTTCACATAAAAAATAACATTGTCAGTAGGTCTTCAGATAAAGGCGACCTATAAAATCGGGCATATTTCCCAGTTTTTCAACCCAAAATGGTTTTCTACTCTAGATATATGTTAAAAAACTTTTAATCTTTGAACAAACATATGTTTTAGCCAAATGAAAGTCTTTGAAAGAGTAATTTACAAAACCAAAGACCTTTTAAAGAATTATTCTTACATAGCTGAGTTCACTTTTTTTCAGAAAAATTGTCACGCTTTACAAATAAACACAGTAATAATTTAGGAAACGAAAATTTGAAAGGGATGAAATCGAGCATGTCCTCCCATTCCATATGCAAACTGAGAGCAACAAGGAACATCAGAGGAGTAAAAAAATCATTTTTTAAAAAGAGAGCGAAACATCACCTGTTCTGAATCTATCTTGGACACATTTCTCAATGGATGAAGAATCCCTTTTCTTTAAAGCGTGTGGCTTCTGTCCACCGCCAGGCTACCACAAGGCCGTCTAAATACCAATACACTAAGAAAGACAACTAACAATGAAGGGATATGGAGTAAATACAAATGAGGCAAAGTCTCTACAAATACATGGTAATACCAAGCAATGGAACAAAACTTTTTCTCCATCTTGCCATAGTACTTTTTCTTAATGGTTCATTCTAAAATACTATTTTCAGGAAAGTATGAAGAGGATGGATTCTCCGATTATTCAGATTGTTAAACTTTAAAATATTAAGACAAAGTACCTGCACACTAAAATGCATTAAGTCCAAAGTTTGGAATCACGTATTAAAGCTGTCCAAGAAGAAGTGGATGAAAATGGGGAACTCAAAAGGGAACTTTTTATTGTCTTCTCTCTATGAATTCTAGAGTCAACAAACCAAAGCCAACTACTACCCTCTGTTGAATCGTTCACTTTATTTTGCAAAGATACTACCGATTATATTATTATAACCCAGCATCCAGATCTTCAACCTCATACGGTTGTTTCCCTGATTATGCTATACGGATTTTCCTTACTTGATCGATTCGGACTTTTGTTGTCAATTTTATTTATTACGTACTAAGTGACTTCAGATTTGACATAATTGTATACAAATATACTACATGAAGAGGAATAGAGGCCTGTCGGAAAGTATGGAATACGCGTTCAAGAACAACTCATGATCAGTCACCATCTTCGGAGTCCTTATGCAATCAGTCTCGTTTTAAAACGTTACGACTTTGTTTTTAGCAACTAAAATCTTTAAAATTAATGGGACTGCTATAGGTACGATCGTAGCGCCATTTAACGCTATTATACTTCTGGGCGATATCAAAAAGTGTATTCTTCAGGAAGCACCTCATAAACCATATAATTACCTCTGTTTCATTGATGCCATCAAGATAAACTTGATTACTACGGAGTAACATAATATAGAACCGAATTCCTGTCGTGTCAATATCCTTCACATTATTGATAAATTAAAGTCTTATGCAATTGAATTTAATTCCGAAAGCATAATATAGATGTAGAAAAATATCAAAATTCCAAGTTTAATTTCATATGTATTTTTGTAGTGGAGTTCTCTTGTTGGTTTGGCCTGTTAATAAATGAAATAAAAGGGACAACAGGAAACACCTACAATGGCTGAAAATTAGTACATGCCACAATCTGCTAGGGAACTACACAGGAAAACAAAAATTAGACAAAAGACAAACATAAACAACGATAGGAACTCGGGACTGCCGGACTTTGTACCGGCACTAGGAAAAGCCAGCGTTAGGGTTAAACCGGTTTATGGGTTCCCAAACCTCCCCTTTATCTGTCACGTTTCCCCATAGTCCAGTAAACATACGAATAAAACCCGATACAGGTAGACTACTAACTCCATGACCACAATCATGAAAGGAGAGAATATGACAATACGCAATTTTGAAAGGCGGGTCAAGGGGTACTCGCCACTAAACTGCCGGCCAGCTAAGGGAGCTTTTTTTAAGAAGTATTCCAGCTAAGTGTCAGGCAGTGGGATGCACATAAAAAATCTAAATTTTGTATTTTTTGGCTTAAGTGTATTCATTTGGTCATAAAAAAAAACATCCAAAAAAGTTTTTTTTTTACATTCAAGAATCTGTTATGTCTCGAGATGAGAAAAAAAATGTACGGAAAACTTTTCCCTGCTTTTCACTGTACTATGTAACTGAATTGTGGAAGCTCATAATTCAAACGGCAAAACAAGACGGGAAATTTATCATTAAAAAATGACGTATTCCTAGTTAGTGTTATAAAATCAAATATCAAAAGTTTGTGTTTTTTCCCTCAATGTGCAACCACTTTGCACTTTGCCTATTACTTCGACAGACTGGTGCTTAAGGCTTTGTTGCTATTTCATGTTGTCTTTATTGCTTTTAATTTGCAACTTCTTTCGCATATTTTTGGTAGTTAAATGGATTGTTTTTCCTAAACAGAATGTGAAATCACCTATCATCGTTAGTGTTTTCAGCTGTTCAATAATATTTGGTTAAAGTTCAGGATTAGGATTATATCATGTAGTTTTGAGGTATTTTTACCTGCGTCACCAACGATGACCGCAGGTCTAGGAGACGCTCGACTCCGTCCGTCCGTCCGTCTGTCAGTCCGTCACGCTTTGGGGTACCAAGTTTGTGTAATCTGAAACTCAGACTTCTTTAACCCGATACTGTTGAAACTTTGCACAGTTGTTTTGGACATATTGAAAATGTGCACCTCTCCTTATAGTGAGATTTGAATGAAAATTCTTGAATTCATCCATTGTTGAACTTAGTCATTGTTTCATCAAATGATAACATTAGAATACTGAGTTTGTGTAATCTGAAACTCTGACACCTTATACCTGATGCTTTCAAAACTTTGCACAGTTGTTCTGGACACAATGAAGATGTGCACCTCCTCTTTTGGACAGATTTAAATAAAAAATGTCGAATTTATGTATTGTTGAACTTTGTCATTTTTTCAGCATATTTTAACATTCCAGTGTTGACTAAATACCTCTAAAAGTTTGCACTGTTGTTTGAACACATTGATGATTTGAACCTCCGCTTAAGGCCAGTTTTGATTTAAAAAAAAAAGACAAATTTATCATTACTGAATTTGTACTTTATTTTATTATATTATATCATCATGGTACTCAATGTTTGTCCAGAGACATTGCAGAGTTTTGAACGCACTGATCATGGGCAGCTATTCTTGAATTTTTGCATTGCTTTCACATATTCTCTCATTAAGATTCCAAGTATGTGTTTATTTGAAACTCAGGTATGGTTTCACTTTTGCTGAAGTGATACGGACTATTTTCATTTTATGCTTTGTTCAACTTTGTACATTTAGTTTTGTTTTGTTTGTACGTTCGTTTGTTTTGTTTTGTTTTGTTTTTTGTTTCGTTTTTTTTTGTCAATTACAGTTATAGGTTGAACGTAATGTAATCTCAATTAGAACTTGCATTTAAAAAATGTATTGGTAATAAGGTAAATGCATAATTGATTGAATTGGTAAATCTGTACGTGACATTCTGTTAGGTTGCTAAAAAAATAACACTTTCTCAGTTGAACATGAGTGGTGACGGTGACGCAGGTCCAGATATGTAATTGGTCTTATTTCACTTATTCACTTATTATTCGAAATGACAAAATACTACATTGAATTTGGTCTTTTCAGAGACAATTCGGTCTGTCTTATTTTGTTCACGATTTATATATGTACATGTACTTGCCACAAAAAGAAACAAAACCAAGATTTCTGCTGTCATAAACTCAAACCTATACACAGTCGAATAAAAAATATTGTTGCAATAAAGGCTGATATGTTTGAAAGTTATACTGCAGAAACAATATCTGGTAGACGTAGGTATTCATGAATAAGCTCGTTTCAAACCATAATTCTGAATATGTGACGATTTCATGAACATGTTGGTTTTAAAATTGACTTGTGTGTTTAAATCTAAGACCAGGAGGTTGAGAATAGTCTGATTACCTGTATGTCCTCTCAAGATCAAGAAAACAAATTAAAAAAATACTGGCACAATTTCTTTTTTATGGATTTTTTTTTCGTGAACGTTTGAAATTTTAAATTCTAAAAGCTACAGTAACCTCGGTATTTTGTTATTTGCACAACACAGTTAGAATTAGTGCGACATTTCGAAACATTAGTGCAAGAAACAACTCAAAAAATTATGCAAATGTCTGTGAATTTATAAAGGTTTTCATTGATAAGTTTTACGAATTTATACGCTGTGAAAATTTTTGGGGTAAAAAAATGCACGTTTTGTTTGTCACACTTTCTAACTTTCTACACATTTTCATTTTTAACTTTTATCCAAGCATTTTCCATAAAAAATCATATTTTGAAAAACAGAAATCAAAATTTTTTGTTACGTCATGATTGCATATTTTCCGAGAATTCTGACTGAAAAAATTACCAATGGGCTATTCTTACTTGCATTAGAATTATTTACAATTTTATTCTACGAGTTGAAAATTTGAAAATATTTCTGAACGCAAAAGGTATCGTTTCCTTTTTGGCTATTATATTATCACCTTATGTAAAAAAGTGGATCACAGGAAACGTCTACAATGGCTGAAAATTACAAAAACATGCCAAAATCTGCCAGGAACTACACAGGAAAAAAAAAGAAAAAAAAAGAAAATACACACGTAAATAACGGTAGGAACTTGGACTTGGTACCGGCACTAGCAAAATCCAGCGGCACCTAGCACTTACCTTTATATTTTTCACAATTGAGTAATTTAGGCCACGTAAATCCAAATTTTTTCATTAATGGTTCACATCCAGCCCGTGAACGTTCACACAGTTGCCAAGATGGTTTTTTAATTGGTCCATCTGGGGTTTCCGGATCACATCTGGGCACATATATCGAACATAGGAACTCCCGAAGGTCTGGACTACATTTTGTATTGATGATTGGAAACAATTGAGCAATTTTAAATCCTGATGCATCCTGGTTTTTATGATCGAGACCATAAGGAAATATAGTCGTATTATAGCCTAATTCTTTGCACATAGGATCCTGTATTTCTTCACATCGATCTGAAGCAAAACTCTCAAAAGCAAGACTTAATGTAATAAAAAGTAAGCACAACATTTCAAACATATATTTAAAAGGAACAAATGGGTGTTTATGGGACACCTTGTGTTAGATATATTCCTTCATCTAATTGTGACTTAACACTTAAGATTCTTTATATAGTATTTAATTTTACATTATGTACTTCAACCACTTATCATTGGTACAAATAGTTAGAGCCACAATAATAGGAAGGACTGAATTTACACTATTGTGATTAAGTAATTATAACGATTAAAAACCACATTATAAAATCATAACAGATCAGAGTGTAACTAAGAAACTATCGGAAAGAATGTAATTTCCACATTAATCTTTTGACCAAGAGAACAGTTGTAATAAACGTTCCATTTTCTCACAATTTATGTTAAAGATTGTTAATTTCATCAAGAGGACTTCAAATGTAAAAAGGCGGTTGAAAAAAAAATGAATTTTAAAACTGGTCGTGAGACATACAGAGAAAAATTAATCAAATATTATTGACTTCAGATAAGTTTATCTTTTTACTTGAAAAATAATTCTACGTGTGGAGCAGATCATGCTTACCCTTCCGGAACACCTGGTGATACTCTCCGTTTTTCAGAGGGAGTTCACACTGTCAGTGCTTTTGTTTTCTGTGTTGTCTTGAATATCAAATTGTTATTTTTAGTTTTGTTTTCGTCGATTACTTTTATTTTAAAGATTTGTCCTTCTAATTGTCTAAAACTATATATATATAGATAAGTTTATTTTTTTACTTGAAAAATGATTCTACGCGTGGAGCAGATCATGCTTACCCTTCCGGAGCACCTGATGATACCTCAGTTTTTATAGGGGTTCACACTGCTAGTGCTTTAGCTTTGTGACGTTCTTGTTCTTTTTTGTTTATTTGTTTTGTCTTTGTCATACTGTCTCAATTCGTGTTGCTGTGAATTGCCGTGATTTTGGATTTATGATTTTAGAGTTTCCCCTTTCCTCGTTCTTGCTTCGGTATTCGTTTGCCGATGTATCCACAGTATTATGGCTTGGTAAAATTTCAAAATAAGATTTTTTAGACTTTCAGAATTTATCGAAACGAAAATCTTTTTTTTCTAAGTATTCAGATTTGTGTTTGCCTCAAAATAATTGCACCACTATTATATTGTATTTAAATTTTATATTCTAATTAGAATATTCGCAGTTTAAACTAAATTTAAATATTATGCAGTCAAAACTGTATTAACGAACACCAGTATTAAACGACTTGTGTGTTTTCAGACTTTTTATTCCTCCCAACGAAACTCTCTTCACATATAAGGATGTTTGCTGGTCAACTTTAAAATAACAATATTTCCGATTAAATGTGATTTTTGGTTATAAAATTGTAAGAGAACCAGTTTAAGTGAAAAAAAATAATAGGTTACCGATGTAATTATTGAGATTCAAGTGTTTGAAAAAATGGCGGGAAACTGAACTCCTCTGCATTTTTCATAAGTTTAACACGTGGAATGTTCATCCAATAATTAATGTGACAAAATAACACCAATTGAATAAAATTTTGTGAGAATGCCCAAAAGATGTATAAAATGAAATTATTGAGAAAAAATAGGGGGTCACCGGGCAAAAAGTTATTTAGCTTTTAAATGGATAAAACCAGAGAAGTCCGAAAATCTGACAGAAATACACAAACATGACCAGCAAACATTCTTAAGAAAAAATTATTAAGCAAAGAATTCTCTTTTCCGACTTACGACCATGAATATACAACCAAGCCAAAATTAAGTCCCTGCAGTATGCGATTTACCACAAAATTGGAAGTTATGGATTAACAAATTACCGAAGTAACTTTGAATTCAGTTTCTGCATATGCGCATTTCTACAACTTAAAATGTATGTCTCTTCAGTGCAGATCAAATCAAAACATTTGGAAATCCTTAAACCAAAGGAGTGAAAGCTGATAGAGAACAAATTAACAATAACACTTAAAGAGGAAAGCTAAAATCAGCTAAGGACAGAGCTAAGCAGGAGGGGGATACTCCTTAGTTTTCAACGTTTTCTTAAATTTAGATATTGCAAGTTTCAAATATGCACATTTCGATATGCAGATCATATCAAAACATTTGGAAACCCTTAAACCGAATGTGGATTAAAGTAAGTGAGAATCGAACAGTCAGTCCAAAACAATCCAAGGACAATGGAAACAAAGGGAAAAAAAACAGAGACATAAAATGAGCACGTCACAGAAAAAAATAAAGAGACACACACGTACAATAATGAACAACTTGGACCCAATAAAAATCATGGGTGAGATCAGGTGTACCGGTAGAGTAAGCATCTCCTGCTTCTTATATGACACCCGTCGTGTTGATTATGTCAAATCCGCCGGTAGAGGAAAACAAACTCTAGTGACAAAGAGAAAGATTTGTCGTTATATGGTAAATAGATATCCCTTTTCGGTCCACAAGATCGTGATGTCATCCCAAAAACTCCTGTAGTAATAACTTCAAGTTGAGGGTATAATATCCTTTCTTAAGTAGCCTATTTGTTAGTAACCGAGCTCTATCAAGGTAATAACTGTACCGACCGCAGGCCCCTGAGTAGCGAATGAGATGTAAAATCCATAAGCCGGATACCGACGAAAACATACATAGAAAAAAGGGAAACAGGGAATGTGTCAAAGAGACAAAGACCCAAAAGGGAATAATAACAACTCAAAACGACAATAAGATCTTGAATGAACGGTGAGGAAACCCCACACCTAATGGCAGGTTGGAGTCGGCCCTTAAATAAAGAGTAATCATGTTCAGCGAAATAAACACCATCCTAGACTCCTATCAACATCAAGTAAACTAGGTAGAAAACGGACAAGACACACAAAGGCTTAATAACAGGCTGCGGCGGGGTTGATCTGGTTTTATTGGGTCCAAACCTTCACCCTATCCAATGCAATAAATAAAAAAAAACAATAGTAACAACAGTAAAATTCAGTTAGCAACAGGACTGTGGAAAAAACACTTCACTAATTAAATTGCATAACCTACATGTATGAAACAGAAAGTGTTCGTTTGTTATGAAAAGAAATATATGGGGAGGTGGAATTGTTACAGGACCAAGAATATAATTGCCTATGAAGGAACAAAATGACGAGGACATATACCAGTAAATAAGCAAATCAAATTAAGCTTTGTAGTGGATACTAAAGAAAAACAATCCTGCGTAAATCCGCGCGAAAAGCCCATTTTTGAGCATTTCATGCCATGTATTGTGTGTCAAAAATCAGTCATGCGGCAATTTGTTTTAAAGCCTGTTTAATTACAAGTAAATTGGCAGTTACATTTGTTAAAAATAATAGTTATTTGTGCGAAAATAATTCTAAAAAATTACGTGTTGCGTTTTCATTGTCACTCGGTATACATACAAATGGATTTCAAAATGTTTGATTTGATCTGCACTGGAAAGACATAAGTTGTCGAATAACTAAATACCGAGGTTACTGTGAAATGTGCATATGCAGAAACTATATTCAGAGTAACTTCGGTATTTTATTTTATTACATATTTTGGCTTTCATGTTGGAAACTTTTTTTTATACTTCAGATGGTTATGCTACTGTGTGCAAAGTCTAAAATAATTTGGTTCAGCAACTTAAAAATAATCGACCGGGCAAAAACATTGTGGGGGAAGAAGAATAACTTGATTTGCAATTAAAAGCAATAGCCAATATAACACCAGACAACCGGAATCGATAATTCTATCTCAATTGCAACCTCAAAATCCACCTACCTATAGTAATCAATTTTTATTGAAATCGAATAAGAAGTAAATTTTGACGTATTTTGAAGGCCATTTTGAAAACTTTTAAATCTTTTGGACACACTTAAAATGGTGATGAAACTGTGTGTAAATTTTGAAATCATTTGGTTCAGCCACTTAAAAATAATCGATCAGACAAAAAATCAGAAGAAACGTAGAGTAACAACATGTGACCCAAACAAAGATTGGGGTAACATAATAATCTGGGCTGATGAATACCCTCGCGGACTAAGCAACAGCATCGACCCAACTTGTTGTAAAATTAGTTTCTGCATATGACCGTTACTGTCCACTGGCCTTAAACACTAGTACTTTTGTCGGGCAAAGGATGACAAAGATTGCATGTGCAATCAATATGTGATTTTCCCATATCTTTTCCCTCATTTCTTCCCCTAAGCTACTTATTTGTTACCACTGGGTCGATCGATGCTGATTGACTTTGAGTGCCCGAGAGTATTCAAAGACCCAGTATTCAGTATTTTGGTTCCGATTCGATTGACGATTGAAAATGATAATGATTAAGACTCTGGTTATTATTTTTTTAGTGAGCAAGATTAAAAAAATCTGAAGATGTAGACATATTAGTACAACTAAAAAATGGAGCGTAATTTGATATGTTAACATATTTGATATTGCGTCACAAATAAAAAACAAATTAAACATTTGACATGTCTACAAAGTAAACGGCCTGATACGAAAGATTTTGTTGTTTTTGGAATCGTCTTCCAAAGAATGGATATTATTTCTTAAGCACACATAATGATCTAAAGAATCATAGCATTGTTGAGATTGTGCTATCAAGTATAATGAAGCAATATACAGACAAAGTCTCTACAAATAAATGGTTGAACCATGCAATGGAAAAAAGGTTTGTTTTTGTTGTTGTTCGCCATGAGGCAACCATGAGGCCTTCCACAATGAGTTTTTTTCATACCTCACAGTAAGTTCAAGACGACCCATAAAACCTGTTTGAGCGCAATTAATTGCTAATTGCAGAACAACACCACATGAAAGTCCCTGTTTTCATGGGTGTTGGGTCGTCAACAAACGTATAATAAACAGGCAAAGTACTCTTCCAAGCAAGTCATCCTTTGCACGACAAAAGCGCCAGCGTTCCAGGCCAATTCAACTAATGATTACAATACAATTAGTTTTAAATTTATTTTCATTCTTAATTTAGAAAAATCAGTGCTCACATGTTGTTCAACCAACTAAACATTTATTAACAGTCAAAAATAATAAAACAATGTTCAATACTATATTTAACTTTTGCTTACCGAATTACATGTCATAGAGCACATTTACTGAACAGTCTCAGGATTGTGCACAGAGTACAAATTTCCACCAGTTTATTTGACTTGGCATACTTACTTTTCCAAGT